>OZ057399.1:90991796-91184084 GCA_964056695.1 Melieria picta
GAAAAAGGGAGCGCCATCACCAGCCAAGCGGCCACGGAAAGTGCAGCGTCGTCGTCAATCCCCTTCATCAGAAGAAGAAGAAGATCGAGACTTCTGCTTATTGTGTTTGGAGTTAATGCCACAAAAATTGAATCGCTTCAATTCGATTAAGTGCAGTACGTGCAAGCGGCCATTCCATTTGAAATGCGTGGAAAAAAAAGTAGTTCAAATGCGCTATTATTACACATGTCGCAACTGCGACTCAGATCTCGACGATGAGGATGAAAATTAATATCGTTGTATTGTAAGTTTGAGGCATTTTTTTCAATATGTTTCAATTTGGTTTCTCTTCCGCTTTTTGTGAGCTATCAATAAAGTTACAATGTTACAATTACAAAAATGTCAAATTTCCATTTGTTTTTCTTCACGGAGCCTTTATTAAGCATTCACAGCGATTTGTGTTGATATTTGTGCGATTTCTGGTCGGTTTTTTTGAGTGGCCGTCATTACCCCACCATTTTTCTAAATGACAAAAACCAACTTTTTTTATAGATACTAATTTTTTATAGTTAAAATCAGAATTTTTGAAATCTGCCGATGCACTTTATTAGCATATGTGTTCGAGTTGTGCCCTTAACTCTGATTTGATCAAAAATATCAATTTTTGGATATGTTTTGATGCTAAATGAAAACTATGCCGTCATTACCCCACTTTCCCCTAGCGATATTCGAGTTTACCTGATAAGGTGCAGATAGCTAATAACAGAGTTTGTATATGCGCGTTCGCCGTGATAATCTCCAATTACACCAATACCTCACTTTGCGTCGTGGTTACGTTCCAGAAAAACACGACGCAAATTGAAACGACGCAAAGTGAATTATGATTTTCTATAGCAAACCATGTAAAGATCGAAGATAGGTTCCAGGGTTACGAAAATACTACTTTTTAAAAAGAAAATTTAATAAAGTAAACATTTAAAAAACAAAAATAATACAACTCTGCTAAGAAATAAATTGGAAACATATTTACCTTTTTTGTAACCAGAAACAACCCGTAAAAATTTATAACAATTTATTATTCTCTTTAAAAAAAAGCACAACACACTAATTGAAACTGAATTCTAAAATTAGCAAAACAAAGTGAAAATAAAACTGTATTAAAATTGCGTTGATTTTCAGTTAGAAAGGGAATCCCCGAGTTTTGATGGCATGGCGCAATTAGAAACATAACTCGTGCCATCTTTTAGAAAAAAAAGAAAATTTAAAAAAAAAATTAAAGATTCGAACCCAAAACAACGCAACTTCGAAAATCTAACGACGCACAGTGAAAATTAGTACTAATTCAGCAGCGACGCAACTTCGAAAAAACGCAAAACAAAACGACGCAAAGCGAGGTATTGGTGTACACTAAATCACAAGTGACTCACAAATTTGAACAATTTTCTTTTATACAAATAACTGCACATTCAGGATGATCGTTCGCTAGGTGATTTTGCCAAATAGAAAATACTATGAGAATCGAATCTCTGAATGTGTTAGTTATTATATAATTATGAAATTATATTTTTTATTGACATTCGAATCATAGAATAAAGTTCCACTAGATATGGAAAATACTACAGATTGCGACGGTGAGCGGTATTAGGTGCATGCATCAGCTCATCTGCAAAATATGGCTGGAGCAAGGTACGTCCAACGATTGGAACCTCAGACCCTTTTGTCCTGTGTTGAAGAAAGGCAACGCAACAATATGCGCCAACTACAGGGGTATCAGCCTACTTCCCATCGCGAATAAAGTCCTGACGAGCGTATTATCTGAAAGATTGAAGCCACTCGCCAAGGCGCTGATTGGACTTTATTAGTGCGGCTTTAGACCTGGTATGTGCACCATCGACCAGATATTCACTGTATGCCAATTCCTGGAGACACATGAGAGTCAAATCGATACCCACCATCTCTTTATCGATTACAAGGCAGTATTCGATAGCCCGATAAAGGATCGCCTATATGCCGCATTGTCTGAACTTGGTACCCCTACAAAGCTCGTGAGACTTTGCAGAGCAACGTTGAGCAATACACTCAGCTCCGTCAAGGTTGAAAGTAATTTCTCCGACCCATTTGATACCGTTCGAGGTTGCTGACAGGGCGATCCTTTGTCATGCGACCTCTTCAACTTCACCATGGAGTGTCTCCTGCGCAAGGCCGCTGTACATCGTAATGGCACGAGCTTCAACAAAAGTGTCCAGCTCCTTGCCTACGCCGATGACATTGACGTCATCGGGCGTAACAAGCGAGATGTCACCGCTGCCTTTGCGGCAATGGAAAGATAATCTGCCAAAATCTATCTATCTATCTACTATGGTCTCAGTAGGCACTGAGTAACAGCGGTCCTTGGGGTGTTCGAAAGGAAGGTACTTCGCAAGATCTTCGGAACTGTTCGTATTGGCGTATGAGCTGTATAAAGACATGGACGTAGCACAGCGATTTAATATCCAGCGGCTACGCTGGCTTCGCCATGTCTGCCGAATGGACGTTGAAATTCCGGCGAAAAATGTGTTCGATGCGATAGTTGGAGGTCGACGGCGGCGAGGGAGCCCGTGTCTCCGGTGGAAGGACCAAGTTGAGGGGGCCCTATCTTCTCTTGGTGTGACCAACGGGAGAAGGCGCGCAGAGGCGCCTGGAAAGAGCTTTTGCGGCATTCCGTAACCCGGTAACGGGTTGTTACGGCCAGTTAAGCAAGTAAGAAAGTAAGTACTTTTGTAAAACGTTATGGGTATTAAACGATTTAGCGTTTCAATAGGGTAACATAAGCTACATACGCGGCATAAGCTCATGTCCTTTTGTCACGTAAGAGGCAATTTCGATATAAAACTATTATGTGTTTCATTGAAGCAACCATAGGTTTTCTAAGAAAGACCACGCCCACCTTCGCTAGTCACGTCAAGTGACTCTATTTAGACTACATGAGATGGGCTGCACCTACTGGCTCTTTCGTATTTAAATATGAGGTTGATTTTGCCCACATGTCTTTATATGTTGGAACCAGTCTTCTTAAAATTTCTACATCTTATATATAGTTTTTAGGAAATGGTCCATATATTATATTTGGCTTCGATAATTCAAGGGGTATGGATTTACGACCCTTTAATAGGAAAAATATGGCGCGCGTTCACATAACAGAATTTGTTATCATTGGCATATCTTTAGAAGTGTAGGTCGCACAGCTTGATTCGTAGTAAGTCGAGTCTTTCTATCAGGGAAAATGTTAAAGGGGTTGGACAAGTCACCGGCATGAAAACATTGCATAGAATAAATGGACCTCAATTGTTTAGGTCCTTTACACTTATTGGTCTATCAGATATTTAAAAAAAATTAACTTCAAAGTCGCCGTGAGCAAAGCAGGGAACAACTAGTATCTAATAAAGATGAGAAAATGCATCAAAAATATACAGCTGTTACAATTTCTGATGCTTTGGCGCGTACACACACAAGATACTCTTTCATTAAATTGAACTGGGAACCTTATTCAATTAAATATAATTTAAGATACGAAATTTAATGTATGCGTCAAAGCACAGAATGTGAGCAATTATACACTAAATATCTATATACAAGTGGAGCTACTCAAGTGATGGGCAATCATTTGCCTGTACGGTTACCACACAGTGAAGTGGTTAGTTCACAATATTCAATACTACACCTTTTCAACCTCAAAATGAGAATGCGTAAATGCATAATGAGAAATATAAATACATAATGGGAATACGTTAATTCAAAATGAGAAATATAAATTCGTAATGAGAATGCGTAAGTTCATAATGAGAAATATAAATCCGTAATGAGAATGCGTAAGTTCATAATGAGAAATATAAATGCATAATGGGAATGCGTAAGTTCATAATGAGAAATATAAATGCTAAATGGGAATGCGTAAATTCAAAATGAGAAAAGGAAAATTCAAATTGAGAATGCGTAAATTCAAATTGGGAAAAGGAAAATTTGAAATGAGAACTATGTAGTATAAGGTTTATTTTTAGTATGAGTAACTTTTATTATATGATTTGAATAACAAAATGCAAACAAAAAGTGCTTAAACAATTTTTACATCCCTACGTCCATATCCTGTAAAGCAAGGCCATTTCCATGAAAGTTGTGGTGTGCTGTACAGCTCTGGCACAATCTCCACCAGTAATGGTTTGCTTTGCATTATCTATTATTCCCTCAAGATACTGTAAACGTTGTTCGCATAATGAAGGAGCGTGGACATTAGAAATGCGCAAATTACACTTCACTTCATTTTTAATTTTTGCCCAAATAGCGCAAAACTATAAAAAAAAATATTCTCATTTTGAATTAACGCATTCTCATTATGAATTTATATTTCTCATTTTGAATTTACGTATTCCCATTATATATTTATATTTCTCATTATGAACTGACGCATTCTCATTACGAATTTATATTTCTCATTATGAACTTACGCATTCTCATTATGAATTAACACATTCTCATTTTGAGGTTGAAAAGGTGTAGTATGTAATTCGCCGCGGATTTGCTCACGGCGACTTCATAAATAATTTTTTTAAATATCGGATAATTCAAAAAGCATAAGAGCCCTAAACAATTGAATTCGATTAGTCTGTGGAATGTTTTCATGCCGGTGACTTGTCCAACCACCGTCAAATTTTTCCCCGATAGAAAGACTTGACTAAGTACCGATCAAGCTGTGCAACCTACAGTTCTAAGGATATGCTAATGATAACAATTTATGTTATGTGAAGGTGGCGCCATCTTGTATAACGCCACTCACATTTTACCTATAAAAGAGTAGTAAATCCATATCCTTTGAAATATTGAAACCAAATAAATAGCATAGATTCCTGCAATGAAAATCTTAACCTCAGTGACCCAAAACTACACTCATGGCCTATTGTGGCATGTACAGTGCGTTTCAAAATTAAGTGTTGACCATATCTTTTTAACTGTAGAAGTTTGCCATGGTTTTAATATCAGATTATCTTCTATATCAAAATACCGTTTTCGCATGTGTTTCTGTTTTGTTAGTTGGGTACAAGTTTTCGCGGAAATATCAAGAATTAAAAATGAGTGCTATATTTAAAAAACGTTTCGAAGTAGTGTTTTCGGTAAACCATCCAAAGGTCCAAAAATGAAACCTCCACAGGTCGCAAAATACACAAAAACATCAGTTTCATTTGTGAGGAAGTGGGTCAGTCGATTCAAAGAGTTCGGAAAACTTGACGACGAGCCACAGAGAGGCAGGAAGAGAACCACTCAGAACAAAGCGGATAAGGCGATAGTCCGGATGTTTGATAATACTCCAACTCTTAGCCTGAAGCAAACGAAAGAAAAATTGTCGCAGAAGGGAGTCGAAGTATCAACGGCCACTATCCGACGCAGGCTTCTGAAATCGGGCATTCTTCATAGAAGTACCATGTCGAAATCGCTATTGGGTAAAAACATGTGGAAAATTGTCTGAAGTGAGCTAAAAAAAATTTTGTGTGGAAGCACTAAATTGGCCATCTCAAAGTCCAGATGCAAACCCAATCGAAAATGTTTGGTCCTTAATGAAGCAAAAGCTTAGAGGAAAAAGAATAGCAACAACAATACAGCTCATTTTGGCATTAGAATGGATTTCGAGAGGGTTTTCTTTGGAGTACGCTAAAAATTAAACCAAAATTGTAACAAAAGATGCCAAGCTATTATTGACAACAACGGAGACTGGACAAAGTATCTATATATTTATTTGAATAAGGGCGCTGAGATCTCGCTATCCACACATCGTACAATATCATATGATACATCATTTTAAAGCTCTTAATGAGCATATTTGCACAAAACTGTCAAAATGTGGATTGATAAAGCTTATCGGGAGATATTTGCATCGAAAATTGCATTAATTTCCCTATTGGAAACAGCATTGCTCTTTACGTTTATCAAATCCAATCAGAAAGCTGTGCGCTTGAGCAAGAAGATGGGAATAAGCAAACAATCAAAATCGTGCATGGAACCCACACGTTCCACACACGCATGTGGTGAGAGCACGGTTGCCAACTTTTCTATTTCAGAAAGCACTAAAACAAACGCTAAACAGACGCGTTTTTCCACTTACATTTTTTCTAAGAATGAATTAATCTTTGTGTCTTTGAAATAAAAATAAACACTAGAAACGCACCAAGCACCAAACTCTATATTTTTCGCGTTTTCATTTCCAAAAAGCACAAATTTTAATGCGAAAAGCACTAAGTTGGCAACAGTGGGTGAGAGCGTTACTTTACATGCCACAGCTTTGTTTTATTTGCGCTCTTTGTTTGCGCACACTGCAGCGAGTTTGCGAAAGCACATCGTCGTGGCGGGGGATGATTGTTAGGAGAAATGATATGCTGTTGTGATCTTCTTACGCCGGCGAAAGGCTGAAATTTCGATTTTATTTTTCTCTTTAGCTTTTGTTCTTCCTTAATGCTAGCCAGTGCTGCTATGTCCCAAATTTTGAATTTTTATGTTTTGTTTTGAATTTATATTTTCTGGCAAGCTTTTGTTCTTCTTTGAGGCAAGCCAGTGCTGCTATGTTCAAAATGTTGCATTTTTATGTTTTATTTTTATTATTATTGTTCTTACGTGATTCTTAAGAGTCCAATTCAAATTTCACAAAAAATCTATTTTAAATCTTCTTGAAAAATGGCAAGACCAACTGAAAAAAAAAGAAAAAGTTTGACTGGACGAAAGGAGGAGGTAATTAAAAATTTAAGTAACGGATGTGGGCATTTAAATCTTATATTCTTCAATATTCTTTAAATGCAGAGCCGTACACACCGAAAGCATAGTTTGTATAAAATTGCATTAAATGCGGTAGTTGCAGAGGTCAGCTATAGCCACCTCGGTGGCTTGACCAGTGCATGTTCACATTGTCATGCGAAGCATTTCGTATCCGAAAAGGTAATGCTTTCCTTTCTACGTTAATTTGTGTTAATAAATTGTATTTCATTTCTTACATTAGACAAACAATCGTTTCGGTACGTGTTGCCACGGTGGAAAAGTACAACTACCACCAATACGTGTGCCAGAATTATTTGAGTCGATCTTGAAAAACGATCTTAACTCATGGCGAAACCACTATTTAGAGAATATTCGTCAACTAAAAAGCACCTTTGGATTCGCATCTTTTGAAGCGCAAATTGTAGAGCCACCAGGGCGAGGCCCTTACTGTTTTCGAATACATGGGACAATATACCACCGCGTAGGGCCACTTCATGCAGATAATTCTTCATCATCGTCCCATGCCCAGCTTTATATACTGGACACGGATCAGGCAACTGCAATCAGATCACAACGCAATTCAAATTGTAGCAGTGGTTTGATGAAAAGTATCCATGAGGTGCTTATAACCATTAACCCCTTAGCACGTGAGTACAAATTTATGGCACAGGTGGAACGTGAAGAGGAGCGGAAAGCAAGGGAAGAGAATCGAGTCGCCCGTCGAGTAAGCATGACGTTGTTTAGCAGCAATCGTGATCGGCGATATAATTTGCCAAATTGCTCAGAAATTGCAGCCGTTTTTACGACTGAGGATGGTGACCCCCCAGCAAGTCGCAATATGCGAATATTTGCACGCAGTTCAGAAATGCAGCAGCTCCAATTCGTTTCCACCTTGCACAAATTATGCGATCCTTTGGTGTATCCGCTATTATTCCCATACGGCGAGCCAGGATACGATGAAACTCTTCTACATGAGGAGGGCTTTCGAACGGCACGCAGGTTTAAACTCACACAGCTGCAATTTATAGCATATCGTATGGCGATTAGAGATGGTTTCAGCTTGCTTCATGCGTCAGGCATTAAGTCGGGTGCGATCATCATTAGACATAAAAGTGCAATTATTGACAAATAAATTAAACACAACGGCGAATGTAGTATTTCACGAAGTACTATAATACAAAAAATATATATTACATATTAGTTACATAAACGAAATGGTAGTTTTTTTGTTTACACCCGAATTTCGGGGGTTACAACTAGTTGATAATAATACGAAAAAGATATTTGCACAGCCTTTAAGAAAATATATATAATTCATTACTATACCTTCTTACTATACCACTTTATTTTGAAACGCACTGTACGTTGCCGCACCAGCAAAAAGGTGTTTTCACCTTTAAACATTTGAAAAAATAATACAGTCGAGTCCCCTTAACTGCAAGCCGATTTGTTAGGTCTTTTTAGTTTCACAGGCTATAATACGGTAGCAAACTTATAATAGCTTCATAATAGGTTTTTTCGAGAAAAAATCCGTTTTTAAAAAATTTGTGTAAAAAAAATTTTCACTTATAACTCATTATTGGTACATATTACATACCTAATGTTACACATCATTCGAAAGAGGAAGAAAATACCTTTCATATGACACCTATATCGTTAGAATCGGTTGATAATTTCTTGATAAATTCGGATATATAACTGCGACTTTGGGGGCGGACTACGCCCTCTGAGAATGTTTCCGCGGCAAAATTTTAAGTTTGTTAGACTAAAAAAAGACTCCTCTTTGCGATAAAAAACAAAAACAATTTAAGAGGGTGTGGTATTCTGCACTTGTTCCCATTTTGTATCAGTGTGCAATATTCTAAAGGATACATTTTGTATCACTGTGCTATATTCTAAAAAATAACCAAATGGGATCAAAAATCCCCAAATAACCAACACCCATTTTCAAAAATTAAAATAACCATTGTTGGTTAAAAATAACCAAAACGGCAACGCTGTTCACAACTCGCCTTACTGTGAACCTAAAGGCTTGATTACACGTTACGTGGCTTGAAACAGTAAAGGCTTGATTACACGTAACGTGTAATCAAGCCTTTACTGTTTAGACGAAACGAGTACTCGGTTGAGTTACTGTCATTATGATTTACTTTGGCCCGGCCAAAAAGAAGTTTCGCTACTTAGGATTTACTTTGGCCAGCAATTAGGCTAGCCAGATTAGGCTAAAGCGAGAAATTTATAGGAGGCCGCAAAAGCACCTGCGCCAGTTTTACATAATCAAAATCCAGGAATACCACAATGAAGGACTAATGGTGCTAGCTGAAAAATTTCAGATGAATGGACAATATTTGGATTGTTTTTTAATAAACAAATTTCGAATGCTTTTTCCCTAACCCAATAGTAATAGCTACTATTTGCCAAGAAAGTAATTGAAAAACTGCAGCTCTTTTTACTTATTTTAATGGTTATAAAAATAGTAATTTTTTACAAAGTACTAGCTTTTCAGTTTTTATATTTGACTTTTGACGCCAAGTTACTTCTGTTATATGTTTACAACAAAAAATATTTTTACTTTCAGAATTTGTAAATAATGGCGGACGCCCACTTTTCAATTACTTTGCATTTCTTTTATTTGTTCCAAAATATGTTTGTTAAAACAAGCATAGAAATTGTTATTGAAACTTAGATGATAAACTTTCGGAATTGGTCGCTTTCCCCTTAAACGTGGCGATAGTTTTTAATATTAAAAATTTTAAATCTATAAAAATGCGTCCACTTGTATATTAGGACATCAACATCTATCGTTCTCTACTCACCTGGAAACTGCCGGCAAACAGACCAAAAAACACGACAGCAAAGTATATAAAGCGAGAATCTGAGTTTTGCCTTATCGGAGCCATTACGACCACCGGCAATGTTTTTTGCACTTATAGATGACACGGTTTAAGCTGCAACGAAATGCGCCTAGATCCGACCGCAACGACTGAAGCCGCGAGACACCTTAATACGACTTCGATGTTACACCGTTTACCAAGAAACTTAGGGGGTGGATGGAAAATCAGAAGTGCAAGCGAATTGAAATTCCATTACCGCAACGAACGCGAAACCTGTCTCACTAGCCCAGCCAATGCAAAACGAATGACGCACTATGAGTAATTTAATAAATTTCCTTTTCCAATATTGCTTCCGATAAAAATGTATTTGTCACAATTTCTCGATATCTTACTTAAATGCTTTTTACGCTTTTAATATCTTTTCAGTGATTGCACTTTGTACTTTCATGTGGAATTTTCACACAAATATAAAAAATCAATAAATTATATGTCATGCCGATTACAACGCCTACGGCCAATACATTTACATAGGAACTTATTGGAT
This sequence comes from Melieria picta, assembly GCA_964056695.1. Classification (NCBI taxonomy): domain Eukaryota; kingdom Metazoa; phylum Arthropoda; class Insecta; order Diptera; family Ulidiidae; genus Melieria; species Melieria picta. The sequence continues at coordinate 91,001,928 of OZ057399.1, forward strand.
CTTCAACGCTGCTTAAACTTAAATTGTGATTTCTTTTAATTGCACTTCCGCAGAACTTCTACAAAAAAACACAAATGAACTTTTACAATCGGAAAATAAGAGTCGAAGTTTCTTTTCCTCTTTCTGCAATGCAACAGCGTTAGTGTTGCTATCTTATCCGACTTTGCGGTTTTCATTCTGGGCAGGATATTTGTAGCATTGCAACACTGGCTAGTATGCAGTTTTCGATTATTCACAATGATTCTTATATAAAAGCGAACTTGTTTGTTTTACGTGCACAAGAGTCAGATACTTATTTCACACGATGAAATAAATAAGGTGAAGACATTTATGCTGCCTTTTTTTAATGTAAATTTTTTCTCAAAATGGGCTCAAGGCATTTTGGAACAAGTGCAGAATAGTGTACCCTCGTGAAAAAAAAAATGAAAATTTGGCTATATAGAACTTGTTTTTGTGAATGTAACAAACTAAAAATTTTGCTGGAGAAACGCCTACCAAAGGCGTGGCACGGGGTCAAAGTTCATAACTTATATCGAAATAACTCAGTCAATTTTCAATCGATTTATACGATATGGGTATCAAACGAAAGGTCTTTTTCATACCTTTATTTTGATGTACCACATTATATACTTTATATGTACGCAGAAATGTTTTTTATAAAAACTAGATATTCTTAAAAACACAGATTTTCTCGAAACGTCTATGCATTTCGTCTATTAATATGGGCATCAGAAGAGGGCCCATTTAATTTTACCATCTTATTCTTCTTTTTTAATTGGAGGCATTTTTTTAAACAGGCCTTTTATTTTTTCCAAATTTGTTTTCTGACTTCTTCCCACCGCACCTGTACAGCGGGTAGCCTTGCTCCAACGCAATTTGAGAGTACAAATTTTAATATAAGAATCGTAATTTTAAGTTGAAGAAGAAACTGAATTTGTATGCAATATTTATTAATAACCTGTATTTACGTCAGTATTTTTGTTTATCTCAGTGGAATATATGTGATATATTATTTTTTTAATACATATTAATGTATTAGAATTCTGAATTCTCTTGTAATTTTATTTCGATTTGAATTGTTTATTTTTCTCGTTTTTTTTTGTTATTTTGTTACAAACAAATGTACATATGTATATGTAATAGTTCCTTTTATTTTATAAAATAACCTGTGTTTTTGATTGAATTCATTCGTGTTATTTTTACAATGGAATCGGCATCGGCCAATTCTCGCCCTTTCGACCAGTTAACCCATGTGTTAATACCCAAGGTTTCTTACGTTGTCTAGCACCCAGGGTACCCTGGTACCCGCCAATGTTTATGTACTGTGGGTACTTACTGTGAGCAAAAACAAGTTGCTAATTGTATTATAACATTCACAAAAGCTGCAGCAAATGCAACACAGCTATTATTCTGCTTATAATTCTTCAAAAATTAGCACATCGACCGGATAATTTGGGGAACTACAAGTTAAAATGTGGAAGGACTCTTATATCTGTACGTACGAGGAGGGGGATAAAATTTGGTGGGGGGTAGGGGGGTTCCCCACATACCCCCCTTGAAAGGAAAACCGTCGGAAGTGTATAGTTTTTTTAATGAATTTTTTAAATTTTACCTTCGAAGCTAGAAAACTTGTAATTACTTGCCAATAAGGTGGAGGGGTTAGGTGGAAAAAGAGGGGAGAGGGGTAATGAACCTCTTAAGTGCAAGTAGGGCTTCAGATTCAGTGAAATATTTACAGTATTTCTGTATTCAAACTCCTTTTGTGTGGCCGGCCTTCGGCCGGGCGCTTGAAAAATAACCCTCATAGGAGCAACTAGTGCGCCAGGCATCAGTAAAGTGCTAACAGTATTTCTGTATTCAAACTCCTTCTTACTGCCTTCATGCACGTAAATTCACTTCAATTTCGCATAAAACGTACATAAATTCAGTTGAAATTCGCATAAACAACATACCGTCATATATTTTCACCGCAAATTCGCAAATAAAATGTACATTTCTACAGGGGGTAGAAACCCCATATTTTATCTTATTATAATAGATATAAAGCTGGTGTTGACACCATGGATCAGATGACCAGAAGGTATACAACGCAACGTCGCACAGTGTCGCGATCCCATATAAGCCGTGGCCAAAAATACTTAGCGTTGTCCTATCTCAATGAAACTTTGTGAGATTGTTTTCGTGGACGAAAATAAGAAATTCACAAAAAATCATTAAAATTGGACCACTGCCACGCCCACCTCCCATACGAAAGGAAATGTAATATTGAAATAACTTGCTTAATACTAGTGATAGAATTATGAAATTTGGTATTTGAGTTTAAAATAATGACTTAAAACCTCACACTAAAAATGGGCGCTCTGTCACGCCCACTTTCAAAAATATTCGTCTTTTACTAAAACTAAAACTTAATTTTTAGAAGGCTGTTTACGATACTCATTCCACGATGTAATTTTAATTCGTAAGCTTTTTAAAACCTTAAAGTGGGCGTGGCAGCTGGAGCATATTTACTAAGTGGCCAAAACTTTTCCTTTATGAATTCGTGTATTAATTTTTTCAGCTTGTAATACCATATTTTGGTATAAATGTTTAGATTTTAAAGTGGGCGTGGCATTTTGCCTACTTTTGATGATACGAACAATGTGCCAACCTTTTCCTTTAGATAGCACATCATTGCAGCAGCTGCTTTGCCGCTACTTTAATTGTGCGTCGGAAGCCATACTTCGAAAAAATCACAATTTTTGACTGTAGGTGCCACTACAAAAAGTATGTAAATGTTTTGGTGGGGACGCAAACTTTGCTTTTGTTCATGATTACCATCAACGCCTGTCTTATATTTAAGTAAATTTATAAGAAAATCAAGTTTTATTGACCGCTTTCTGGATTCAGCTTTACGCCACATTTCGAAGAAATCACGTATTTTTAGTGGAGGTGTCACTATAAAAATGCGAATAACAACCAAATAGGCACTTAAAGGCAAAAAAATAGGATTATGTTATGATAATACATACTTTTTTGAGTCATTTAAGGTTGGAACAAAAAAAGTGTTTTTTGGTGTTTTTTTAACTTTTTTCCACCAAACTTTTGGTTCTTTGTTAGAAGCAAACCAAAAAACGTAATTTTTCAATGTAACGGGATTTCACAGTTATTTCAAAGCACAAACCAAAAAATAGTACTGCCATACAGGAAAAATTCCAAAGTTTTATTTAATATATAACATGACTATATTAGTACATAAATTATATTTTTATTTGATTTTTCATTCAGCACAAAGAATTACCCACAAACTTGGAACGAATGCGTATTTTTTAACATCAACTTTGAAGCTACATAAAAATGGAACGGAGTGGGATATTGAAGATCGGATAACGGATTTTTCTTAGTTGAGATATTATCTGTCGACTGTCATATTCATTTTAGTCATTTTGCAACATTGATTTTTACCATTTTTGGCCACACTCGCGACACTGTGCGTCGTACCTTACGATGGCCTTTAGCAATGTTTTTCAATATGATACATATTAATATAGCTCCCTCGCTACATACCTTATTTATTACCAAAATAATAAAATGTTGCCAAAAAAGACAAAACAACGACAGCTGTTTATGCGACAATTGAATATCGTATGACAAATGCACAAGTAATGCGGAATTATACCACAAAGATAGCTATTGAAAGCATCATCGGCCGGCAGAAACATCCTGTGAATGTTTTCTCATCTCCTACTGTTGACCGAGATAATTCAGGAAGGAAGAGAGCCCCTGGTTGCTGCTTTATTTGTAATAATCAAACATTAAAAAAAGGTGCAAAACGCGGAAAAACTGCTCCAATTGCGAGCAACCAATTTCTGACGAACACTCGACAAATATCACCAAATGTAATCATTGCTATAATTAATATTTTAGTTTAGTAGTATTTGTTCTTTATTTTTTATATTCAACCTTATTTATTTGTTTTCACAAAATGTACGTAGAAAAAACTACAAAAAAACAGCACCGAAAGAGTATTGGGTACCTGGGTACCCCGGGTGTTGGTACGGCAGACCTTATTTTGAATGCATTTTTCTTGATTAATAAATAAAAAAGTTTCACATTCAAATGCCTAAATGCTTTAAATTGAACCATGATACAATAATAGAAGGTAGAAACGCTGTCAATTGTTTTGACACTAAACGTGCTTATTGACGTTTTTCGTATTTGTCAAAAGCTTGAGCCGTGATGCCACTTGGATGTAATATTAAATTAGAAATATTTAAGGTTCTTGGAATTTTAAGATTTTTTTTAAAATAAACACGGAACTAATACATTTTGGGCGAAAGTTTAAAAATGTTAATGTACATTCAACAGCAGATAATATATTGCAGTATTAAAAAAATGTTCAAGGGAATTTCTAACAACAGTACGGTAGCACATTTTCAAAGAAGAACGTCAAAAAGACCTTTAGTGTCAGATGCTCAATATGGCGGCTGAGAAGAAGCATCGGCTCTACCTTCTATTATTGTATCATGAATTGAACTAAATAACGACGATCCGGAGGCTGGCACGGAAATATTAATTTTTACTCGAGCTACATGCAAAAATATCCTGTTGTACCGTTGTTGTATCCATTCTTGCGTACCCGAGTGTCCGGGTATTAACACAAGGGTTAATCGGCATCGGTCAACAAATTTGGTATCGGTCAGACTCTACTGTTTTTCATTTTGGAACAATAAATATGAAATAAAATTAACGCTATCAAGGCAAATTCAATAGGTAGTGGCAGCACCACAGCTGATTATATATTTTTCTCTTTATTATTGACTATTTTCAGAATCAGCATGCCCAATTTACAAAATGGTCAAAATGGCACTTGCTGTGGCTTCTGATTGACTAGAGTTTTCTTCAATTCATTTTGTCAGCTGATTTTGACAATGACTATGCCCAAAAGCACTAAAAACCAACATTTAAATTTTGTTGTTGCCGTAGTGCTTTGTGATAAAGTGATAGAGAACTGGCAGGGGAAATTTCCAATACACACACAAAATGCACCAATACTCTTACATTATAGCTGATATTCGCTGATTAGGAACGTAAAATATGTCCCATACAAACTCAATATTAAGGGTTTTGTGGTGGTCAATTTTCATTTGTGAGGGTTATCGTTATGGTTCATTTATTTCTTTTTTATTTTATTTGTATTTATTTTATTTATTATTCAGGGATACGTTTGCAGAAAAATGGATATCAAATTCTATTATTGCTTACAAATGTAATAAAAACGTTAGAATATGTCTTTAAAATGCCATTATTTGAGTTTTCATTGACACCTCGGAAAAATTACCCCTGTATCCAGAACAATGTTCACAGCTCACACAGATTGTGTATGTGAAATGCAAAACATGGTTTGAAAATCGCTTCCCCTGCCAGTTTCCTATCACTTCATCACTACTAATACGCCATGCTACTAGGGATTGCAATCCCGGACCAGTTTTGCAATCCCGGGATTTTCGGGACTGAAAACCGCAATCTCGGGATCCTGGGATTTTTTTCGGGATTGCAAATATTATTTTAAGGAAATGAATCAGACGTCTTTTACAATCAAATAAATATTATTTTCGTATTAAATACAATTCTGTTTCCGCACTTTAAAACTAAGAACAAAAAATGCATCAGAAATAACCTCAAAGTGCATTTAATTGCCAAACCACCTGGCTGATAAAAATCATTTCCCTAATTTAAGGATGAGAAATCATGTATGATGTATGTAAATCTCATTTGATTTTTTTTTTTGATAATGAAATACGCGGCGAATCTATGGCGATGCAAATTGACGAAGAAACCCAACTAAAGGAAAAGGAAGAGCTACTGATTAACGCAATTAAGGCCCACAAATCAGCAATGTTGCTGCTAAGTTTCAGACAAGAAATAGAATGCGCTTGAACCATGCCAATTTCAAAAACTAATTTTTTAATTTTTACTTACGCCCCCCTTGTTCAATACCCGCACCATTCCCTCTGAAAGGGAAAATGGTAGTTTCGTATTAAGTTTCATTGCTGTGCGACTTATAGTTCAGCGGAATATTTGGGTCACAACAAATGTGCCACGCCCCTTGTCCAACGCCCATCAAATCTTACCAGTAGAATGACACATCTATGATGTGCACCTTACAATTTCGAAGATATTCTATATAAAAGATTTGGCTTGTATGGGCGGTGGCACGCCTCCTTGTTCAATACCCGCACCATTTCCTCTGGCAAAAGATATGAATAAATGGTAGGTCTCTAGTAAATTTAATTGATGTGTGAAAATTGAATTGAAAATTTGGGCTGTTGAAAAAGTGCCACGCCCCGTTTTCCAAAAATTGTGTTTCATACAAACCTTGTTCTGGCAACTACGAATACAACCAAACAAAAAACATCCAAATCGGTCCAGCCGTTGTCAAGTGATTCGCGGTCAAATATGGCAGGAGTTTTCCGACTTTTCCAATAGATTTTCCGGATTTTTTTTTCGCATGAACCTGAACTGACTCAATACGAATCCAACAAAAAACCCCCATGGAAATCGGCCGGTCCGTTTGAGCTTGATACGCTTACACACATTCTTCCACTTTCTTTTCAAACCTCAAATGAAACATTTATATCAGCTGTTTCTTTCTTTAACCTTGTTTTTTACACCCTTTTCCCTGTGTATTATCACAGAATAAACAGTAATACAGAACGCGCATCTCATACAAATTCAAAAATGTTAAGGGGTCGTAATATTACGACCACTGTTAATTTAACATTACGTCCTTTGCTATTAACATTAGGAACAGCACTAGACAGCTTTCGTTTCTGTTATTTCACAGAACAAACACCACAGAGGTAAGAAGAAAGTAATGATCGCATGCGGCTCCGCGAAGCATTGAAGGGAAAATAGCGTCAGGCTGTGGTTGCTGTTGTTGTCGGCCAACAAAACGAAGTGCTACTTGCTTCTTACATATATGGGGAGAAGAGCAATAAGCTATGGTTGTTGTTATTGTTGCCGGCTAGGAAATGAAACATTGAATTTGAATTATTTCTGCGTGCAGCGCACTGCGTACATACGCTGTCGGATTTATTTTACGACGGAGTGTAGCGTGCAAAAATATATGAGAACGAATGTAAAAGGGGGTAACTTATCGACTTAAAAAGTCACTACGGTCTAAAGATATCACAGCTTTTTTTAATATTGATGATAGTAAAACGATTTGGTATAATCGTTATGTACGAAATATCCTTTTAATGGTGGATGTACATGCAAATATCGAAAAAAAGCAAAAACAAAATTTATACTGCCATCATTCGGGATCGTCGTTCCTTACTTATTTTTTCTTATAGCTTTTTGCTTTGTAATAGATATGTACATACATTAGACATGATTAAATGCACAAATTTGTAATTACGCTTCTTCGGCAGCTCATTTTTTTATTTTTGACAAACAAATGTTTGGGCCTAGAGTGGGACAAACGGTGTAGGGATAAAGTAATAAATCGCGGCGAGAAGTCATTTACGCCAAAATTAGCGAATCCTTAGCATTCAAGTGCTCATATGGAGATAAAAATCTCTTCACGCAGAAGATCGATCGCATAATAACGTGAAAAAAACTTGTTCTTATTAACCGACACACGTCGGGAATTGCCAGCCAATGTCAGCCAGAAACAAAAATTCAAAATTTACAATTTTCATTCGCTGATCAACAACAACAACGATAGCACATTGCCCTTCATTCGCTTCATTGAAAATAACAGTAACTTCTATGGCCGGCATCGAGCGTACGAACTCGCTCTGCACCACTCGGCACTTACCGAAGTTGACAATAACAGAGATCATCGTCGCACGAGAAATTAACAGAGACAAAAGTTCTGTCCAACAAATTCTGTTATCTCCCCCTGCTGCTTTCGGCCGCACCAGAAATTCAGATTGCTTCGCTGGTCGACATGCGCATTCTGTATACTGTTTATTCTGTGGTATTATGAATGTGGGGAGTCACATTGATGTAAACAAGAGTTCAAGCACAGAATAAACAGTATACAGAATGCGCATGTCGACCAGCGAAGCAATCTGAATTTATGGTGCGGGCCGAAAGCAGCAGGGGGGAGATAACAGAGTTTGTTGAACAGAACTTTTGTCTCTGTTAATTTCTCGTGCGACGATGATCTCTGTTATTGTCAACTTCGGTAAGTGCCGAGTGGTGCAGAGCGAGTTCGTACGCTCGATGCCGGCCATAGAAGTTACTGTTATTTTCAATGAAGCGAATGAAGGGCAATGTGCTATCGTTGTTGTTGTTGATCAGCGAATGAAAATTGTAAATTTTGAATTTTTGTTTCTGGCTGACATTGGCTGGCAATTCCCGACGTGTGTCGGTTAATAAGAACAAGTTTTTTTTTTCATGTTATTATGCGATCGACTTTCTGCGTGAAGAAATTTGTATCTCCTTATGAGCACTTGAATTCTAAGGTTTCGCTAATTTTGGCGTAAATGACTTCTCGCCGCGATTAATTATTTTATCCCTACGCCTTTTATCCTACTCTAGGCCCCCAGTTTTTTGGCCCAAACATTTGTTTGTCAAACCTAAAAAAAAATGAGAGGTTCCGAAGAATCGTAATTACAAATTTGTGCATTTAATCATGTCGAATGTATGTACATATCTATTGTAAAGCAAAAAGCTATGAGAAAAAAGTAAGTAAGCAACGACGATCCCGAATGACGGCAGAATAAATTTTTTGTTTTGCTTTTTTTCGATATATGTACGTACATCCACCATTTAAAGGATATTTCGTACATAACGATTGTGCCACATCGTTTAACTATCATCAATATTAAAAATAGTGGGATATCTTTATACCGTAGTGACTTTTTAAGTCGATAAGTTACCCCCTTTTGACATTCGTTCTCATATATTTTTGCACGCTACACTCCGTCGTAAAATTGCTACCTACAGCGTATGTACGCACTGCGCTGCACGCAGAATGAACCACAAAGCAAAAAGAATTCAAATTCAATGTTTCAATTCCTAGCCGGCAACAATAACAACAACCATACCTTATTGCTCTTCTCCCCATATATGTAAGAAGCAAGTGGCACTTCGTTTTGTTGGCGGACAACAACAGCAACCACAGCCTGACGCTATTTTCCCTTCGGACCTTCATCTTATCTCTGTGCTGTTTGTTCTGTGAAATAACAGAAACGAAAGCTGTCTAGTGCTGTTTGTAATGTTAATAGCAGAGGACGTAATATTAAATTAACAGTGGTCGTAATATTACGACCCCTTAACATTTTAGAATTTGTATGAGATGCGCGTTCTGTATTACTGTTTATTCTGTGGTTCAAGGCAAATTTAAAAGATAGTGGTAGCACCACAGCTGATTAAACTTTTTTCTTTTGATTTTCTTTTAATTATTCGCGAATGGGCATGATAATTGTCAAAATGGCTGCCCACTTGCTGTGGATTCTGATTTGATTTTGACAATGAGCATGCTCAAAAGCACTAACAAAATACATGGGGATTTTGTTGTTGACGTAGTGCTATCACCTTATTAATACTCCTTGCAAGAGTTGATTTTGCAAGTTTTTATAAATTTGTGTTTGTTTACTTGTTTGGGAGCAAAAGCTTGCTTATACCAACGAACATGAAGTTATATCGAACGCGCATCTCATACAAGCAAGCGAGTTGTATGTTGGGTACTGCTGATAGTATCCTCTGTTATTGACAGCAGAACCCTTTGTTACTAACAGCAGAATTCTCTGTAACTTCAGCGTAACATGTGAGTAGAATCACAGAATAAACAGTATACAGAAGGCGCATCTAAAATAATAACACGATTTCATTTCAGACGCGAGCGGGAAGCAACAAATCTGAGGAAAATGTAAAGGGAACCGAGAGAGTAAGCGCGAATTGATGTACACGCATGGATTCAATAATAATAAGGTGATGGCACTACTGCAAAAACAAAATTCCCATGTATGTTGTTAGTGCTTTTGGGCATGCTGATTGTCAAAATCAAATCAAAACACCAACAACACAAAAACAATTTTACCAATTTTTGACAATTAGCATGCCCATTCGCGAAAAATCAAAAGAAAATCAGAACAAAAAAGTTTAAGCAGCTGTGTTGCCACCACTACCTTATTAATGTGCCTTGCATGGATTCGAAAGATTTGTGCTTTATTCTCATTTCGACAACACACGCAATGTTATTTTCCGCAGCAAGCCAGCTTGGCTTTACTCTGGCACATTGAAATGGTGGTTGATTTGGCAAAGGGCGCTGTTATGCAGACGGTCAAATGACCGTCGGTCACGATAGTTGTTGTTGCTTCAATGTAAAATGAAAAATTGAGAGAGAGAGCGGAAGAGTAAAATTTGACCGCGTCGGTCAAAAATGATGAGGCTCTCGATGCCAAATAATGCGATCAAAACAGTGTTGCGTTGTGAAATTATTCACAACACATGTGTTTTCGGAGCAAAACGGCACACTTGTCGCGAAAATATGTATCTAATGACGGAAAAAATGGTTCGTAGCAACCCTCATCGTTTGTTTAAATGCGATCAAATGACCGTCTGCATAACAGGGTTTTGGCACAGAGTAGAAAAAACAAAACGAGAGCGTAAAAAGTATCGTGACCGACGGTCATTTGACCGTCTGCATAACAGCGCCCAAAGCGATCACCAAGGCAAATTCAATAGGTAGTTGCAGCACCAGAACTGATTAAACTTTTTTTTTATATTTGGCACAACATTGTAACAATAGTTTTCCACTTATTATTACTTTCTTAATGTGCCTTGGTTGTTTCAATATTTGTACACATATATTTATTTTCATTGTAGCCATTTTTACTTTTTACAACTTCTTTTTTACAAGCAGACCAAAAGAACTAATAAAATCCATTGAATTTTGTTTTTTTCCGTAGTGCTACCACCTTATTTATGCGCCTTGGCGATCGCTCAATCAATTTTTCTATGCAAACTTTACCTGTCCACATTTGTTTTTGTTTGTAAACATGGTTCAACTATAAGGCAGGGACATAACAGTTATAACGTTTATAGGAAAAAAGTTGGAAAATAACTGTTTCACTGTAACAAATATTTTAATTGTTACTTATAATTATTATTTTGAAATAATTATTTTTACATCTATGTATAACTATTATTCGTGACAAATATTTTTTCTGTTGCCTAATAACTGTTATCAGCAAGAAATATTTTTTCCATTGTTCGGTAACGTTATTTTTTTGAAAAATATTTTTTCCGTCATCGCATAACTGTTATGAGAGAAAAATATTTTTTACGTTGCTCGGTAACGTTTATTTTTGGAGAAATATTTTTTACGTTGCTCGGTAACGTTTATATTTGGAAAAATATTTTTTACGTTGCTCGGTAACGTTTATTTTTGGAAATATATTTTTTCCGTTGCCAGTAACTATTATGAATGGGAAATATTTCTTTTACGTTGACTGATAACTATTATTTTGCAATATATATTTTTACGTTGAAAATACCGGCACACAAAAGAAAGAGATGTCTGATCGGTGTATGCGACTATAAATTGTCTATGGAATTAGGTTCGCTGATCATGAATTTGATGTCAGACTAACACCATCACCCATCACTTTTGGAAAAATCGAAAATCTAAAATTGAATCAATGATTAAATTTTGTATTGTGTGGGTGGTGGGTGCCAGCCCCTTGTCCAGTACCCGTCCCGGTAGAAGGCGTAAGACTTAGGGAAGTCCTTAAATGTTTTGGATACCCAACTCTGACATCGAATTTATGATCAGCGAACCTATTTCCATAGAAAAAGTATAGTCGCAGTCACCGATCAGACATCTGTTTCCTTTGTGTGCCGATATTTTCAACGTAAAAAATATATATTGCAAAATAATATCATAGTTACCACTCAACGTAAAAAAAATATGTCCCATTCACAATAGTTACTGGCAACGTAAAAAATATTTCTCACAAAATAAACGTTACCGAGCAACGTAAAAAATATTTCTCACAAAATAAACGTTACCGAGCAACGTAAAAAAAATTTTTCTCTCATAACAATTATGCGATGACGGAAAAAATATTTTTCAAAAAATAAACGTTACCGAACAATGGAAAAAATATTTCTTGCTGATAATAGTTATTAGGCAACAGAAAAAAATATTTGTCACGAATAATAGTTACGAAATGGCGAAAAAAGTATTTTTTCCCTCATAATAGTTATTGTCAAACATTTATAAATATCTCTTAAAAATGGGCAACGTTTTCGAATTTTTAAAAATGCATAACTGTTATTTTGGGTCCCTGCTATAAGGTTGTAGCAAGCCACCGGCTGATCGTTTATGGCTTCTGTCAAAATCGTCGGTGTGCTGTGTTGCCGCATCGGTTGAAATGAAAATACCTGACTGAAAACAACTGGCCTGAGCACTTTTCCCGTTTTTTCACTCAACTACAGCACCGTCTGGCAACAATCACTTTTGTATGTTTTCAGTTTCTCCCTCTTTCGTCGGAAAATATCAGCTGATTTTGACAGTAACGATAAACAATCCTACCAACAAAATACATGTGGTTTTTGGTATTGCGGGCATGCTATTACCTTATTATTGTGCCATGTTTGTAAAAAGGCAAGAAGAGAGCAAGCACGAGCCACCACCAACATGCAAGCCGCACATCGCAACAACCACAGTGCGTGGTGCGTCACTGTTTCAATAGTATAGCTTCCCATTTTACGCTCTCGCGCTCTGTGCATTCTCGTCCCCTTTACTGCTTCCCCCGCATCCATAAACGGGTCGTACCGCTGGAACCCGCAACGACAATTTTCTTTACACCAGATGCGCATTCTGTATACTGTTTGTTCTGTGGTAGAAGAAAAGAAAATAAACATACAGAAGTCTTGCTTCACAAGCGAGAACGTAGTTTTATGTGTTTCGCTCACTGCAGCGAGTCTGCGCTAGATGAAAACGATGTGCTGTTGTTGTTGTTGTTGCGCTGGAAAGTTGAAATTGTGAAACAATTTATATTTTCCGGTTGGCTTTTGTTCTTCTTCTATAAGTCTACACGGCGTCGTATATTGCTCCAGGACTCTCTGCCGACTGTAGTGTGCGCAAAATCATAGAAAATAAAATAAAATATGGTTGGCATGGCGACTTATATGATCGCTACAAGCAACAAAAAATAAATAATAATAAGTAATCACCAGAAAAAATTAATTTTGTGGCCCACATATAATGCTTGCTTAAAAGTACTAAAATAAGAAAATCTAGTACTGTAACTTTATGGTCACAGCATTCGCCATGGAACCATTCAGGAGTAGATTATTTACACTATTCTTTAACATAGGCATGCCTTAATAACAGTTTTTTAAGGTTCTGCTTCGAAAATTATCAGGGCCCGGCGGCTCTGCACGCAAGTTTGAAATCAATGGACCCAATAAATCAAGTTTGTTTTTCCCTTTGTTGAGCCCGTAAGATTTTTATGGCAAAATACTGGTCTAATTTTTTCTCATTTGTGGTGCTTTCACCATATTTAAAGACAATAGAGCTATTAAAGTATGTTTTCCCATACAAACTTTTAACCCTTGGTTTCCCCGTTAGATTTAGATTTTCAAAAATGAAAAAGACGTGTCTAATTATTTTTGATTTCAAGTGTTTTTATCAATTTTGAATCGCCTTCCTGTGTTTTTCAAAATTGTAATCAACCATGTCACAATATAAACAAATAATTTTACTTGGAACTCCCCACGTAAAAATATTTGTAAGCATTTTAAATTGGGATCAACCATCAAATTTTTAAATCAATCAAAGCGTACCGTTAGCCAGCAAAAAGCCATACACCACAAAGATTCGATTGATGGTGACATTACAGTAATTTGTGCAGTAAAAACAATCGGCAACACAAAACGCATATACACAATAAATGGCAACAACAAAAAACATTAGCGAATCCCGAATCATTTTCGTTGAAACGATGATGACGATGCTTTGGTTCGTTGTTTGCTCTCCGCTTGCGCTTCGACAAACCAGATCAATAAACATGCATGCAAAAATGAGCGATCACTACGCCACAACAACCACCATTTCAATGTACACGAGCGAAGCCGTTGCGAACAACAACATTGCTTTTTGCTGTTGTCCTATGCAAATCTAAAGCGGCCCATACACGATACAGTCTGGTCGTGCGACCGGTCGTGCGAAAGGTTGGTCGTTAGGACACATACGTTGCGATTTCCGACACAACTCGTTCGCCCTACTTCATTTTTCTCATAAATTTTGTTGAGTGCAGACGCAATGACAAACAAAATAATTGCGCTTCTGATCATCAATGAAATTATAGAAGAGGAAGAGAGCAGTGGATATTCAAAATTCAAACGCAGTGTTTTCTTAAACGCAGTGTCCGTGGAAATATTCTCCAATTCATGGTCCGAATTTTCATTTTGGTGAATTTTTTTCAGCTTATTCATCTTCACGCCCTCAATAGTACCATTGTTATCAATTTTTTTATAGGCTGTCACAATGGTATATGCGGTATGACGACAATGGTATATGCGGTATGACGAAAACTTTTATTTTTGTATTTTCCACATTTGCTGTTCCATAGTTCCAGCAAATTTCGATAAGCTTAGATAAAATCGCTCCAGTTTTCGTTGCGCTCGTCCATTTCGTTCGCAACGCACAAAAGCTGAAACATGAATGAACTCAGAAAATTGCACGATATTGTACATTATACCAAAGACAATTAAACTATAAGATGTCTTACGTTCATACAAATCAGTGGCGCTTCAAAAATTTGCCGTGGCTTTTTCAATAAAGCCACGTGAGAGTGGTTTTTACAGCAGCGCCACATCCGGAGAGCAACAATGAAGCCACGCAAGCAACTCTCTCTGCGCAACGATGAAGCCACGCAAGCAACTCTCTCTGCTTGCAGTCGGCAGAGATGTGAATATGCGTGTGATCTCTATGTGCTCTTGTGTTGATTTTTTTGGTGGTTGATTGTTTTAATCAGTAGCGCACACGGGACAGGAACGTTTGGGGATTCAAACCCCCTCAAATACAAAAAATAGTAGTGAAATATCCCTCCAAAAATAAATTCTGCCTGCGCCACTGACTTCAACGCATGTGAAGTGAGCGCACATAATATTTCTTTTGCTTGGCAGTGATCAAAGCCGTTGTGCTTTGTGTGAGCAAAACAAAGAGCGTTAATATTATTACGCTCTCACTGTACCGACGCTTGCTTGCTCTCGATAATGAAAATTTAGCAAATTCGAGCTCGCCCTATGCCATTCAGTTGTATGGCCGTAAGACATCTTATTGTTTAATTGTCTTTGATTATACCCATACACGTTGCGACCGCTCACACAACACGACCGAAATATCAAAATACATATTTTGATTTTCATACAAACGGTTGTGCGACACGTACAACTGCGCTACACACGATGCGATTTTGTGTACAACCTTGTCCAGTTGTACAACAAATCGCAATGTGCTATGGGCCGCATAACAGAAAATGTTATGAACTTAACATGCTCAAATGCCTACGGTTCGCTCTTCCCGCTCGCATCATAACAGCTGAAACTCTTTTGTGCCAACATGCGCGTTCTATATTACTTCATATTGCTTATACTGTATTTTCACCGAGCGCTTAAATGCATTTAAGAGCTCTGTTAACTTTGAGAAGTGTCAAGCGTTTCTACCGAAACTGAGTTAACTCCAACAGCTGGTTTTTGTTTACATGTTTATTTGGTCAAGCCAGTGTTGGTGCAGTTTTACCGCGATGTAGCAAGCAGCTATACTGATAAAAACCACAGTACCAGACATCACCGAATTTGTAGTCAGTCTCGTCTTTATTCCCTCGATGTGGCGCAAGTTGTCAATATTCATCTTGTGGAGGTATGGCATGCTCAGTATTACCTGATGGTCGGTGATGTTAAGCAACGATGATGTCATAGTGCCTGGTGTCTTCCTCACGATGTTACACGTATTTTGGTTGACATAGACAGATTCGTTGATGCGAACCTTGTCATCGAAAGTGAGTAAAAATGTGCCGGTGACAAGCTTTTCGGGACCATCTCCTTCCTTAACCCTAATTCCCAGAAGTGAGCCTCACAGTCTCACTAAAAATTTCAAATGGTGATAAATCCAAAAGATTTTTTATTCCATTATTTTATGTAATCCTCTAATGGAGCTAGAGGCGTCGGCCAAGGTGGAAGAATCGCCTGCTGGTGCGTTGCTGCAAAATACGGCTGCGCCTCTACAAGCATTGGACATGAGCCAGATAATGGTTGCAATGAAAGGCATGTTCGAGACTTCCAACCTTGAAAATCGCGAAATGTCGGCGCAAATGGCAGCGAAACTGGAAACTACGAAACAGGAAATAGCCAAAATGGAAAATGAAAATCGCGAAATGTCAGCGCAAATGGCATCGAATCAGGAAATTTCGGTGCGAATGGGAACGGCGAGCCATGAAATATCGGCGCAAGTGTCAGAGAAACCCGAAAGTGCAAATTGCGAGTTGTCCAGCAAGCTTCAGGAAAATTCTGCGCGCTTGGAACAGAAAGTGGAAGAAATCTCCAACAAGCTAGATGTGAAGGTGGAGCTCCTGGAAACTCGAGTGGAAGACTTGGACAAACGAGTTGACGACCTGGATGATTTCTTGAATAGACGAGTTG
Source organism: Melieria picta (assembly GCA_964056695.1). NCBI lineage: Eukaryota > Metazoa > Arthropoda > Insecta > Diptera > Ulidiidae > Melieria > Melieria picta. The sequence continues at coordinate 91,018,578 of OZ057399.1, forward strand.
ACAGTCTGGAAGATTCGATGAACAGAAAAATAGACGAGCGGCTTAGAGAGGTACAGCTGCGAGCAAGGGTGCCGTCAGTTCAGGAAAGTTTTGCCATCGAAGTCCCTATTTATGATGGTACTACGTCGTTCGACACACTCAATATACAATTCGATATGGTTGCTTTGGAGAGTCAGCGGACCGATGTTAGGAAAGGTCGGAGACTGATACTGGCTCTAAGAGGTCCTGCGGCTGAGGTAATGAAAACAGTTCCGGAAGGTTTGAGAGGTGATTACAAGACCATCATAAGGGCGCTGGCAGCCAAATACAGTGACGAGCACAACAAAATGCTGTATTACTGCGAGCTGAAGAACCGTAGACAAAGAGCCAACGAGGCGCTGCAGACGTATGCGGCAGATATTGAGCGGCTGGTACAACTGTCCTACCCAGAAGTCAGCAGGGAGGTTTTGGAAAGGCTGAAGATCGAGTCGTTTATCGAAGGCATTCTTGACCCGGATACACGTGTGAGTACGTTGATGATGATGAAGCCGACATTCAGGAAGACGGTGACAACCGCATTGACGTATGAGGCGGCCTGGATGAGAAGCTCTCTACATTCATTTACGGAAAGGCGTCGAGTAGAGCTGCAAAACTATCGATAGTCGAACTATCAGATAGTTTCAATAGTTTGGAAAAAACTATCGATACTAACGAAACTATCGCATAGCATCAGATGGTTTTGATAGTTTGGAAAAAACTATCGATACTATCGCAGCCAAAAAACTAAACTAATTGAAATGTTTATTTTGAAATGATTTCTTAAGTATATTTTTAAACATTATAAAGTATATTAAAGAATATTTTTAAACATTAAATGTTTTCAACACAATTGCTGCAGCCAGCAAGACAAAAACCCAGATTCAAGAATATGTTTCCGCGCTTGAAGAAACTTGCACATAAGTCGTCTCACTCGCCCTCTTTGGCAAAATAACAGATACTAGTATACAGCTTCTCACGTTTCGGTTTAAATATTTATAGCACCGGTCATGCTAAACATTTCTTTACAATCTTGTGAGACTGTTTTTGTTATCTGACAATTTGTTCACGAATTGAAGAAGACACATAAATTTTTCCCAAAAACGACCAAATTCAAATAAAATGTACCAATCTGCATAAAATAAAAATTCAAAAATAAATCTACCAAGTTTGGTAGAATTCTACCAAAGCGTCAACACTCGTGTTGCCCTGATCGAAAACACAGATGGCAGCGAATCGATAGTAACGAAAACCATCGATAGTGAAGTGAAAATGAAAACTATCGATAGTTTTGTAGCTCTAGCGTCGAGGCCAATCTGGACGTGTCACGCAACGCCAAACAGTGAGCTCAGAGACACCAGCGAGGTCGCGGGAAGTTTCATCTAAAGTCAGTTGCTGGCGATGTGGCAAGCAAGGCCACATAACACGAGACTGCCATCTGCGAGAAAAGCGTTCCGGACAACAGACGTCGGCAAGATGCGCTGACGCCCTGCCACACCATTCTTGCAAAACCGAGCGCAGGCATCATTCGCTAGTCGAGAACAAGGGACAGATTGTGGATGTTCGGGCGGTACGAGTTCTACAAGAGGAATACTGGCTTGCGGAAAGGCTACAGAAGGATCAGCGCGAGGATACGGATCTCGCAAAAATCATTGAAGGCAAAGCGCATGAGATGGCTGGTAAGAGCCCGATCGCGAAGGCTTACTGGGCACAGTGGCAAAGTCTGCGTCTGAAGGATGGCTGCCTATACCGCGAGTGGGAGAGCAGGGATCGCAGGACCAGAAAATCCCTAATAGTGGTCCTGAAAGGCCGGATCGACGATGTCATCGGGGCAAAGCATAACGACTCCAGTGGAGGGCACCTAGGCATCGCAAAAACTGTCGCCAAGATAAGAAGCAGTTCAATTGAGTAGGATGCCAGGTGTCGGTCGCAGAGTGGATCAGAGGTTGTCATCGGTATTCGGCTGCGAAAGGACCGATGAGAAGATCGCGGAGCCGCACTCAACTAGTTTAAAACAGGTTAAAAACCAGATATGGTCTACGGGCTAACACAGCAGGGTTCCAAGAAGGCGATCTGGTAATGCTCAACAACCCGCAGCGGAAGGAAGGTTTGTCTCCAAAACTTCAAACACCATGGGAAGGACCGTACAAAGTCGTGACAAAGATTAATGACGTGGTGTACAGGGTTCAACGCTGCTGTAACAGAAACGCTGGGCTGAAAGTAGTCCATTTGGAGCGCCTGACGTCTTACTCCGGCGGAGCCTCGGCACTTGTTCGGGACGAACAAGTCTAAGTGGTGGGCAGTGTAACGATGAGGCACTCTTTCTCTGTGCTATGCATGAATGCTTTACGGGCATACTTTTAGGCACGCACTTTAGAGTACGGCAGACTTGCTATAATTTCGATATGGCAAGGATGGCTCGCGATGGTAATGGGATGTGCGAGAACGATCGAGAGATAGGTCAATTGGAATGTGCGAGAACAATCGCCGCGATAAGCAGACAAGTATAAAAGGCAGCTGGGTGCAGCGCAGAGGACGAGTCTTATTTGAACAAGCAAAGTAGTAGCTAGTGTAAAGACAAGAAAAGTGTCAATTGTAAATAAAGTGATTTTTGGTTTTTGACTGCGTTTGCGCTGAGTAATTGAAGTGTGTTTTATTTTTCAAGCACAATCCAGAGAGACGAACTAATTTTCGTAAAAATATGTTTCGAAAAAGTAATGCCGATTGATTTGGTGTTGTTGCGTACAAAATTATAAAGTCATAATTGTGTCGATGGCCGTGTAGTCGTCAAAATTATCGTCTATATAAGAATGTTGTAGTTCTATATTTGGACAGATGGGGTCGGTTCGCGTCATCAAAGTCAAAACTCAGACCAAGCTGTAAATGCTACCAACCGACGCCGACTGTACTAGAGCTAAAGTAATTTGCCCATATTGCTTGAGTATCTTTTAGGAACGTATATTAAGGATTTCAATTCAAACTAAAGTTCTCGGAGGTTATTTTAATATCGGAATTTTCAATATACATCACTTTTCCCTGTTGCAGTTTCCTTTTGTAAATTACATAAATTCAAGGGATTAACAAAAGTTTTTGGGTCTACTTTATGCACTTACAGTTCAAAGAAATAACTAACATTTCCAATTTTAAAATATGCATCTCTGTTGCAACACTGGTAGTGTGAGCTTACAATAATTAGCAAGTTTTATAGCATGATACAATAATAGAAGGTAGAACCGCTGTCAATTGTTTTGACACTAACAGTCAAACCTAAATTGGAGCGTTAGCGGCAAGCAACTGTCAAAATTGCTTCATCCCCATACAAAATGTATGGGGCAAACCGCAATTGAAACGCTCTAACGCTAAGCTATTCGAATTTCCAATTTTGACAAGTGGTTGAAGTTGGCTGCTACTAACAAAAACGCCTGTAATTTATATTGGATTTGATTTAAATTGTGAGGAATTTATTCAAATAAGAGCTAAGTTTTTCAAAATAATAATAATTTGTTGTTTTTTTGGCAACTAAACAGATATTTTTTTACATTTCATGATTTTTACAATCCCAACGCAACGCTTCAATTTTGGTATGCCGCACTGAGCGAGAGCGTTGCGTCAGAAAACGCAACGCTCAACGCTCCAATTTAGGTTCGACTGTAAACGTGCTTATTGACGTTTTTCGTATTTGTCAAAAGCTTAAGCCGTGATGCCACTTCGATGTAATATTAAATTAGAAATATTTAAGGTTCTTGGAATTTTAAGATCTTTTTTAAAATAAACACGGAAACTCGGCCGCCATATTGCGCATCTGAGACTAAAGGTTTTTTTGACGTTCTTCTTTGAAAATGTGCTACCGCACTGTTGTTAGAAAATCTATTGAACATTTTTTTAATCCTGCAATAAATTATCTACTGTTGAATTCGCATTAACATTTTTATACTTTCGCCCAAAATATTCCGTGTTTATTCAAAAAAATCTTAATAGTTTAGAATTTTAAATATTTTTAATTTAGTTGCTCATTTGTTTTTGTAAATGCTCTTCGGCATAGGCTGAGGATTCTAGTTCCTTTTTGTTTTTGCATATGATCGTCGGCATAGGCTGAGCATTCTAGTATACACACACAGCACAGTATGCTTTGTTGGTACAAATTGGCGACAGTTGTGTTCCACGTAGGTTTTGTTGTTGTCTAGCGTATGAATTCATTTTTATGTCTTGGTGTTTGCACTTCCATTTTGGGCACCCCTGGTTTATAGCAGTGATCGGCAAAATTAACAATGAGATGGTGTTAGTGAGCGCAGTGTAATTTCTATACACTGTATAAAATTATACCTGAACAACGACTGATTGAGAGAGCGTAACAATTAACACGGCTGAGCGTACTGCTCAATTGAGTAAGCTCCCTGTAGGCATTCGGACTGGTCCAAATGTAGTTTTTCAACTGGTTGCTTGTCAGTCATAGCTGACATCAGAACCGATTCGTTTCCTTGGAGCAAACTCACCCTTTTAACCCATTAAGGACCAACGTGACGTATACGTCACGATAGCATATCCCATCTTTATGGGTCGAGAAAAAAAATTGGCTACTGAAAATGTAATAAAAACTATATCATGACGTGGTCATAAGCATTACGGCCGAAATTGCTTCAGTTGCAATCAAGCTTCCTTTGTGAAAAAACGAGTTCACGTTGGTTTAGTATTGTGTGTAATTTAAAAAACAGGAAAATATCGAAAATGACAAAAGTCAAAAAGTAATTATATTGAAAAATTTTTTTTGTGTGTCCAAATACAGTGCAAGTAGGGTAAGTTCGGGTAATGTGATATGGTCGGGTAATGTGATTAGGTGCTTATTTCACAAGTGCGTTGACCTTTTTCAAAATTAACTTTTTCAAAACATCATAACAGCTAAAAAACTCGTGCTGCATGATTTTGGATGTGATTGCTAAAATAGTTTACCATCAGTGTGATGAAGTGCTTTGAGTAGGCTTGCACAAGTTTTTGGTCACGAAGTTTGAAAGCATAAAAGGTACAACAAAAATATTATTACAAAGTTAGAGGCTAATCAGAAATAAATCAGTGATATCGATTATGAGTTTGCGAGGTACGCTCTTCTCAACAAAATTATTATTGTTTTTTTATAATATATTTTCGCAAAAAGTCAATTTCGGGTAATGTGATATACCAAAGTTCGGGTAATGTGATATAGTACATCACAGTACCCAAACTTATGACAGTAATACTATTTGTATACAGAAATGTATATATACTTTATTTTATACTATTTGAATTGCAATATTCTCAAAAATCTGTTATGGTTAAGTTTTAGATAAAAAAATCCATGAAATCATGTTTCTCGATAAAAATTGTTAACCCTTGGTTTACCCCGTCAGATTGTGATTTTCCAAAAAAATGAGAAACACGTCTCTAATTATTTTGATTTGGAGTATTTTCACCAAGTTTGAAACTAATAGGTCTGTTAAATAACGTGTTTTCGGGGTACCCGCCACTTTTATCAGACGCCAATATTTGGATATTTTTTTTTTAATTAAAAAACTCGTGAACAGTTTATCTTAAAGAGTTAATAATCATAGATATACTAAATAATGCATCAGTGAACAGTTTGAGACCAAAAAAGTGTGTTTTAAGGCAAAATGTGTCGGGAATCGCTGTAAAACAAACAGGTATATCACATTACCCGAACTTACTCTACATATAATACCTTTTTATGTCTTTAGATACTTCAAAAACGGTATTGGAAGGTATTGAAAATTTTATATAGAGCCTCCGGATGACCCTAAGGTGACCGATGAAGATTCGGGTGAAAGAAACTGCGGCGGTACTATCAAAAATTTGGCGTGGACGATGTCCAGGTCAGAATTGCACAACGGTGTGAATAAGTGTATGCGGAAAATGTAATATGGGCTTGTGTGTTAAATGCTTCAAACACTATCATTTTATGACTTAGTTTTTAATTTTACTCATTGTTTTGCGTAATATGTAAAGTTTATTTTTGATTCGCCAGATGTTCCTTCTATTTCAAATAATGAAAAAATGTATGATACATCAAAAAGGAAAATAAAAACAAAAAAATTCGTATATACTCAAACACATAAAATTTTCTTCACGTATGTATGCACTATGTGGATATGAGGACCAATGTGACGTATACGTTACAGGCTATATTGACGCCCCCTGCCAACATTTTGAAAATTTTTCTGATTTGTATTTTACTGTACAAAAGTAGCATGTGCTGAAAATTTCAACATCTTACATCAATTTTAAGGGCTCTGTCCTTAATGGGTTAACGGGGCGGTGTCCTAAGCGACAGTCAATTGTCCCCGTCTGCGTCCATTTGCAACTAGTCCAAAGTCAGTCCTAAGTAAAACAGTTCCTAAGCCAGTTGCGAAGCGAGCAGTTCGCGAACTAGTTTATTCTAGATTAGTTTTCTAACCAGTTGGTTTTTATGGGGGAAAATAAAACAATGAAATTTTTCAACAATTATTTTATTTCAAAAATACTTTCACAAAACAACAAAATTCTGCCACGAATGAAAAACAAGAAATATTGGTGCACGTAAAGATGAGCCAAGATGAACTTGGACTTGCTGACACACTTCCGTCGAAACTGACTTCGCCTGCAATTAATAAATAAATTAATTAATTAATAAATAATTACATAAATAAACAAAGAAAATTTATTAATACATATCTTTCAGCTGCTGCTGCAATTCGTTGCTTCACGTAACCACGCAAAATTCTAACTGAAATCATTCAAGGCAAAACGTGCAAATCGAGCGAACTTCGAGTGATAGAAACAGACATGTTCGAAAAATGCAAACATTTCTACGTTGTTGTTGTAAGAAAAATATCGTAAGAGCAGCCTTAACAGTATTTTGTTGATTATTTCACCTCTGTTTCGTCTTTCGTATTTTAATCTCTCTTCTCGCCTATGAACGCGCACACAGAACGTGAACGATTTGACGCGAACTGACTGACTTCTGCATTCGCTGACAGTTACTTGAACAACTAGTTGTCAAATTGACTTACAAAAAACCAGTTTGGGAACCAGTTGTCTCAGCTCCAAAAGGGCTTTGCCGACCACTGGTTTATAGCATAGTACAATTAACAAGGTAGAGTCACGAACAGGCTGATTTTTATTTTTTCTCGCCAGAGTTCGGTTGGTTGTCAAAAGTTTTTGTTTGTTTTGTTTACATCAGGCGAACACCATTGGCAGCCAAGTGTTTTCTATGAAACTTGAGACAATTTTGTAATGGTGAAAGGAACATTTTTCGCCTAGGGCTAAAGGCTTTTGATGCTTACTCAAGGGACTTACAAAAAGGGATGAGGAACATAGGCAAATATTTTTACCGCAACGCTGCGTGATCACACAGGACTGGAAGTGGCTTCGTTTTCCAAATATGGACATAAATAAAACCGTTAATGATTGCTTAGTGTAAGTAATTCTTTTACCAATATTTCGTCGGCTTAGAGTGAAAAGGTGCTAAGGCCAGTTTTTCACATTTTTCAGGAAAGACAAAAACGGTGTAAAAATATAAATTAAAATTAATTGTTTAATTTTGTATGTGCTATTATTAGAGTTTACCTTTTGGTAATGAAGAACATGTGAAGATACAAAACAAAATTTTCGGTCGATTATATAAACTTTTGTGACTTCACTCTAAATAAGCGAATTGTGGACTTAGAACTTTTGCCCATCATTGTAAAACAACAGATAAAAACAAGAAATCTATATACTTTTTTCTGTTAATTGGTGTATTTTTACGTTTTCTTTCATCAAAATCTAATATTTGTAAACCAAGTGGTCTTTTCTAGTGCCACAACCTTCTAAAATACATTGGTTTCTATAAAAAATTGTATCATCCTTGGCATGATACAAAAATATACAGGTAGATTCAATCATGATACAATAATAGAAGGTAGAACCGCTGTCAACTGTTTTGACACTAAACGTGCTTATTGACGTTTTTCGTATTTGTCAAAAGCTTGAGCCGTGATGCCACTTCGATGTAATATTAAATTAGAAATATTTAAGGTTCTTGGAATTTTAAGATCTTTTTTAAAATAAACACGGAATAGACTTTTCACTGTGACTAATACATTTTGGGCGAAAGTTTAAAAATGTTAATGCACATTCAACAGCAGATAATATATTGCAGTATTAAAAAAATGCTCAAGGGATTTTCTAACAACAGTACGGTAGCACATTTTCAAAGAAGAACGTCAAAAAGACCTTTAGTGTCAGATGCGCAATATGGCGGCTGAGAAGAAGCATCGGCTCTACCTTCTATTTTTGTATCATGGATTCAATCGAGCAAAATTAAGTCATTTGCTTTTTTGACAAATAAAAATAACATTTTAAGGGTGTGCCAGATAGCAGGAACTCTCTGACAGTTATTGTCATTACGCTGACAAATGTCAGAGTTCATAACCCGTCTGTTCTGTATAAAAAAATTTCAAACTAAATCGTTGTTTAAAAATACTGTTACGAATACCAGTTCTAGTGGGCTAGTACGTATCTCTGGATTGTGCAATTTAAAATAAAAACACACTTAATTTCTCAAACGCAGTCAATAACAACCAACAGTCACTTTATTTCACAACTTTCACACTTTACGGTCTTTACACTTAATTATTTTCTTAATTACTCCGTGTGGCACCTTCACTAGTCAAAATCAGACTGACTCGCTGCGCCGCACCCGGCTGCCTTTTATACCTGTCCGGCCATCGCGCAGATCGTTCTCGCACATTCCAGAGTGGACTAAAGGTTTCCATGATGATCGCGACCATCATTGCCAGGTTGGACTAAAAGTTTCCATTATCGCGGTCATCATTGCCAGGTTGAATTATGGCACAGCGCGTAGCGACAGGGTTGCTTTGCACAGCGACAGACTGTCTTATCGTTACACTGCCCACCACTTAGACTTTTTCGTCCCGAACAAGTGCCGAGGTTCCGCTGTGATAAGGCGCCAGGCGATCCAAATGGACTACCTTCAGCTTAGCGCCTTTATTGCTGCATCGTTGAATCCTGTATACCACGTCGTTAATCCTAGTCACGACTTCGTAAGGTCCTTCCCATGACGCTTGAAGTTTCGGAGACAAACCTTTCCTCCGCTGTGGGTTGTAGAGCATTACCAGATCGCCTTCTTGGAACCCTGCTGATTTGGCCCGTAGATCATATCTGGCTTTCGTCTTATCGCTGACCAGTTTGGTGCGGCTCCTTATAAACTGGTGAATTTCCTCCAGTTCCGCCCGCTTATTGACCACGTAGTCCGTCTTAGCGCCTCCCGTCGTGCTGACTACCCCGAACTTCAAGTCAGCGGGTAACCGCAACTCAGTGCCGAACACTGCTCGGGCTGGAGTGAGTGATGTCGTGTCGTGCGGGGCTGACCTATACGCCATCAGGAACAGAGGGATATGCGTGTCCCAATCCTTTTGATTCCTGCCTACCACTTTCCGCAGGTATTCCTCCAGTGTCCGGTTAAAGCGTTCCACCATGCCGTCGGACTGTGGGTGCAAAGGGGTGGTACGCGTTTTCTTTATTCCCAGCAGCTCACACACTTCCTTGAATACCGCAGACTCGAAATTCCGGCCTTGATCTGAGTGCAACTCCAACGGAACTCCGAACCTGGCTACCCAGTTGTTTACCAGCTTTTCCGAGATCGTAGTGGCCTCCTGGTTAGGAATAGGGTACACTTCGGGCCATTTGCTGAAGTAATCCATTACCACCAGCACATATTTGTTGCCTTGAGTGCTAGTTGGGAATGGGCCGGCGACGTCCATAGCAATCCGTTCGGAGGGCGCTGCCACGTTGTACTGCTGCATGCGGCCTCGAGATCTTCTTGTCGGCCCTTTCGCGGCTGAACATCGGTCGCAGCTCTTAATCCACTCGGCTACAGACTCCTGACATCCTACCCAGTAGAATCGTCTTTTTATTTTGGCGACGGTTTTGGTGATGCCCAGGTGCCCTCCACTGGAGTCGTTATGGTATGCCTCGATGACCTCGTTGATTCTGCATTTCGGCACTACCATTAGGGAGTTGCTGGTCCGACCATCCGCGCTCTCCCATTCGCGATACAGGCATCCTTCTTTCAGCCGCAGACTTTTCCACTGTGCCCAGTAAGCCTTAGCGATCGGGCTTTCACCGGCTATCTCCTGCCAGTCTGCACGTGCGCCTTGCTCCTTGCCTTCGACGATTTTTGCAAGATCCGCATCCTCACGCTGGTCCTTTTGTAGCCTCTCCGCAGACCACTCTTCCTCTGGCATAACGCTTATCAACCGGACGTCCACTATCTGTTCTTTGCTTTCGGCTCGCGAGCACTGCCTGCATTCGACTTTGCACGGACGGCGTGACAAGGCATCGGCATTTCCATGGCTACTGCCCTTCCGATGCTCTATCGTGTAGTCGTAGCTCTGCAGTCGCTCGATCCACCGCGCCAATTGCCCTTCAGGATCCTTAAAGTTCAGGAGCCATCTCAATGCCGCATGATCTGTGCGCAGGCGAAACCTTTGTCCATACAGATATTTGTGGAAGTGTTTTACGCAGTCCAATACCGCCAGCAGTTCTCTCCGTGTCACACAGTAGTTGCGTTCCGGTTTCGATAGAACCCTACTGTAGTACGCTATCACTTGTTCCTGGCCGTCTACTATCTGTGATAGCACACCGCCAATACTATTCCCGCTTGCATCTGTATCCAGCACAAACATCTCCCCAGGCACGGGGAAGGCCAGAATTGGAGCACTGCACAGTTTTTCCTTCAGACGTGCAAAAGCCTGTTCCTGCTCCTCGTTCCACTCGAAAGCTTGGCTCTTTTTCGTCAGTTTGTGCAAGCTGCTGGCTATGTTCGCGAATCCCGGAACAAATCGGCGGTAGTATGTGCACAGGCCCAGGAAACTGCGGAGTTCGTGTAGATTGCGTGGCCGGGGCCACTCCTTCACCGCCGTGATTTTGCCTTCATCCGTATGTACTCCGCGGGCGGAAACCGTATGACCCAGATACTTGACCTCTTTTTGGAACAGCGAGCACTTCTTCGGGTTGAGTTTAAGCCCAGCTTTTTGTATCCGCTCGAATACCTCCTTCAGCTTTCCCAGGTGGTCGTCGAAGCTTTTACACATCACGATTATGTCGTCGAGGTACACCAGGCACGTCCGCCAATGCAGCCCCTTTAGCACGCGTTCCATTAGCCGCTCGAATGTTGCTGGTGCGTTGCAGAGTCCAAACGGCATGACGGTGAACTGCCACAAACCATCGCCAACACTGAAAGCCGTTTTCTCCTTGTCCTTGTCTGCAAGCTCTACCTGCCAATAGCCGCTGCGTAAGTCGAGCGTGGAGAACCACTGTGTGCCTGACAGCGTGTCCAGGGTGTCATCGATCCGCGGTAGTGGATAACTGTCCTTCTTGGTCACATCATTGAGCTTCCGATAGTCCACACAAAACCGGGTACTGCCATCCTTTTTCTTGACTAGCACGACCGGCGAGCACCAGGGGCCCGAAGAAGGCTCTATGACCTTTTCTTTCCGCATGTTTTCGATCAAATTTGTGACCTCTTCCCTCTTGGCCAGAGGAACTCGTCTTGGCGGTTGGCGAATCGGTTTTGCACTTCCGGTGTCGATGTTGTGCTTCACTATGGCTGTTCTTCCGCCTGCTTCTGCCGCAAATATTGACCCACAGTGCTGCAGGAGTGACCTCGCCTTCTGTTTCTGCTTGGTCGTCAACTCGCTGCTCCACTGGTTCTCCTGCGGTATGGCGTCCATGTTAAAACCGCTCTTCTTATTATTTCCAGGCGGGCTATTCTCGCAATTGACCACTGCTACAGCTTCCTTACACTCGCCAATTACCTCATCTTTCCCGACATATCTGGGTGCATTCAGGGGGTTCAGTATTCTGACGGTATTCTGCCATTCTTAGGTTCCACTAATGTACGTCCGATGATGATGTTGTCGTGTCCTTGATTCGGTGCTTCTACAACCCACAGCCGACTCGTCCCATCGTCCCCGTCCACCTTTGCCCACACAATCGCCTCGGAGTTCGCTGGTATCCTCCTGTGTTGACACGATACAACCTTCCTTACCGCCACGCTTCGCTCATAGCCGGTGTGCAGCGGGAATTCAACGTTGGCATATCTCAGCACATTTTCCTTCAGGTCCAGCGTAAAACCGTGCCTAATCATGAAATCCACGCCGATAATCACGTCGTCCATTATATCCGCGACGATGAAATCATGTTCCAGGCTGCTGGTGCCGATAGTAATCGTTTTTGTAACTTTCCCTCTTACCGGCGCGCGCTCGCCAGTCGCAGTCCGCAGCTGTATGCCATGCAGCGGTTCCCAGTTCTTCAGCAGCTTCCTTTTTATGATCGAATATGACGCTCCAGTATCCAGTGTCAACACGAACAACTTCCCATCTATCCTTCCTTCAATTGTCAAGCTGCTGGGCTGTCGTTTCAGCTGTGAGACAAGGACGGTGGGGCGGCAGATTGTGGGGATCAGCTCACGCCCCTTTGGGCTGAGCCGTTTTAGTTTAACGACTCGCCGTCCTCAGCCCTGCGCTTGTTGGCTGGGCCTCGATTGTCAGTATTCCTCGCTTCAGGCGATTGCGATCGAGAACGGGAACGCCTCTTTCGTTGGCGGCAGTCTCGTGATATGTGGCCCTGCTTGCCACATACCCAGCAAACAACTTTAGAGGAGACCACCCGTGGCCTGCCCGGTGGCTCAAAGCTTGTTGCCTGGATCGCAATGTCGTTGTCCGGCTGGATCTGGCGTATCCTTGCAGGTGCATACCGAGTGCTCCCAATCCATGTCGCCTCGTATGTCATCGCGCTGGTCACCGTCTCCCTAAATGTCGGCTTGCCCATCATCAACGCACTGCGACGTGTCTCCGGATCATGAAGACCTTCAATAAACGCCTCAATCTTCATCTTCTCGAGATCATCAGCGCCGAAGGACGGGTAGCACAGCTGTACGAGCCGCTCAATGTCTGCTGCATATGCCTGCAGCGCCTCGTTGGCCCTTTGCCTGCGATTCTTCAGCTCACAGTAGTACAGAGTTCTGTTGTGCTCGTCGCTGTATTTGGCTGCCAGCGCCCTTATGACGGTCTCGTACTCACTTCGTAAACATTCTGGAACTGATTTTATTACCTCAGCCGCAGCACCTTTAAGAGCCAGCGCCAATCTCCGACCTTTCCTTACATCGGTCCACTGATTTTCCAGAGCCAGGTCGAATTGCAGCTTGAATGTATCGAACGGCGTAGTCCCATCATAAGTAGGCACTTCTGCTCGGCTGGCAACACTTTCCGGAACCGGCGGCAACCATTCTCGCGGCTGTACCTCCCTAAGCCGCTCGTCCATTTTTCTGTTCATCGAGTCTTCCAGACTATCAACTCGTTTGTTCAGGGAATCATCCAGGTCGTCGACTCGTTTATCCAAGTGCTCTACTCGCGTCTCCAGGTGCTCGACTTTCCCATTAATCCTGTCTGAGATTTCCTCCACTTTCTGCTCCAAGCGCGCAGAATTTTCCTGAAGCTTGACTTCCATTCGCTCTGACACTTGCGCCGATATTTCATGGGTCGCCGTTTCCATTTTCGCTGCCATTTGCGCCGACATTTCGCGATTTTCATTTTCCATTTTGGCTGCCATTTCACGGTTGGAAGTCTCGAACATGCCTTTAAGTGCAACCATTAGCTGGCTCATGTCCAATGCTTGTGGTGGCGCAGCCGCTGCAGCCGTACTTTGCATCGACGCAGCACCCGCAGGCGATTCCTCCACTTTGGCCGACGAATCTAGCTCCTGCGTCCCGAACTCGTGCGCAGTCCAATCAATGCCTCGTGATTCACACGCCTCTCGCAAGCGCAGCTGCAACTCCACCTTTCCGCCAGCAGTCGGCAAATTCCAAGCGGCCAGCTCCTTCTTCAGCTGGTCCACCTTCAGTTGCTCCAGTCTAACCATGTCTGCGTTTTATAATTAATTTTTATTTTTTTTTACTTTCAGTAACACAATCCCACTTCTGACACCAAATGTTACGAATACCAGTTCTAGTGGGCTAGTACGTATCTCTGGATTGTGCAATTTAAAATAAAAACACACTTAATTTCTCAAACGCAGTCAATAACAACCAACAGTCACTTTATTTCACAACTTTCACACTTTACGGTCTTTACACTTAATTATTTTCTTAATTACTCCGTGTGGCACCTTCACTAGTCAAAATCAGACTGACTCGCTGCGCCGCACCCGGCTGCCTTTTATACCTGTCCGGCCATCGCGCAGATCGTTCTCGCACATTCCAGAGTGGACTAAAGGTTTCCATGATGATCGCGACCATCATTGCCAGGTTGGACTAAAAGTTGCCATCATTGTCGCGGCCGTCGTTGCCAGGTTGGACTAAAAGTTTCCATTATCGCGGTCATCATTGCCAGGTTGAATTATGGCACAGCGCGTAGCGACAGGGTTGCTTTGCACAGCGACAGACTGTCTTATCGTTACAATACGTTCTGCACCAAAACCGACATAAAAAACGCAATTACATGCCAAGAATAAAGTGATATCTCGGCAAAAAAAACGACCGGCAATGCATTCTATGTTTTTCTAACATAAAATACATTACGAAAATATATATTTCTGGAGTACTGAAAGTCAATTTGAAATTTTGTGCTATTTAAGCGACAACAAAAATAAAGGTTAATCGAACTGACACAAATAAATTGACACTTTGACAATTGCTACTCAGAGAAATAAGTGTACGTCATCTACCTGGTACACTTTATTGATTTCACTATGTTTTTTCCCAATTGTCAATTTTATTTTTATCTGTCGCATTGAAACTACCTGTATCATGGTTCAATTATAAGATTGCAGCAAGCCACCGGCTGATTGTTTATCGCTTCTGTGTTGCCGCATCGGTGTAAATGAAAATACCTGACTGAAAACACCTGACCTGAGCACTTTTCCCGTTTTTTCACTCGAAATACAGCGCCGTCTGGCAACAATCACTTTTGTTTGTTTTCAGTTTCGCCCTCTTTCGTCGGAAAACATCAACTGATTTTGACAGTAGCGATAAACAATCCTACCAACAAAATACATGTGGTTTTTGGTGTTGCGGGATGCTATAACCTTATTATTGAGCCATGACATGTATATTGTTGTATCATGATTCTTGGTAATTAGGCTCAATTGGCCTTAATGGCAGTGTTGCCAGAATGACGATTTCAGGGATCTCGGGAATATTGATTTTAATGCATTTTTTGACACCGTGAAAGGAGTTCAGAGTAATTTTGGGAAACAATTTCAAAAATAAAACGTGCGGACTATTGAAACTCGTATCAATTGGTTAAGCTTGCCTAATTCATCAGCCAACGTATACGAAAGAATATTTTCAAAAGTTAATTTAAACAAAAAAAAGTTCAGAAATAGGTTAGACAACTCTACATTGAATGGTATACTTTCTGCACAAGATTATATGACCACAAATAACTGTTATAATTTAAAGCTTAATGAAGATGTCTTAACAATTGGAAACCTTAGCAGTATTAAAGTACACTTGTAGATAAATCCAATTACAACCAAAACACTTTGTAAACAAATTGATTGAGATAAATGTTGTGCTTGTTTTTCCATCAAGAATGTTATATGACGATTTTTCCCAAAAAATTACGATTTTTTCTATCAATTTGACGATGGCGGGTGAAAGTTTTCTGGCAACCCTGCTTAATGCAATTTAGTGTATGGAATAGCTTGTTCGAGAAGGGAAGTGGTCGTGTAAGAGGAAGCAAGATGTATGGTGAGCGCGAGCCGTAACAGCGTTTAAGCCATGTACATGGAGCTATTAGTCATCGGTTCGGGTAAAGAATAGCTCGGTCAACTGGCAAAGTGGGATGTTTATTCAGAAGTGAAGAAACACATGCATACATAGATAAGTCTAAAAAGGAAACATTGAATTAAATTCACTGAAAGTTCTGTGATGATTGATCTGCCAACGGCTTTTTATTATCGAGGAGCATTCCAAAACTACGAACACAAGCTCCTTCAAAAAAAATAAAAAAAACGCAACCGCTTCATCAATACACAAACGTGCGTACACATTGCTTTGTTTGTATGTCGAATCGGCAAAATGTATTAATCAAATATTTTATCTATGTAGAAAAATAATGTTCAAGGTATATCATCAACGCGTTTGTTTTCGTGTTTGGCAAAGCCTGTATGGGTTGGTATGGAAATTATTCTGCCAATATATACATACCTCTGTTGAAATGTATGTGTGAGTTTTAGGTGAGTGTTATTAATATGTTCAACTTAGGGCAATGGTACGAGTACATAAGATGCAACGTTGAAATAAATCAAACCAATTGGTTCAGCATTTTTATTTAAAAACTTTGGTTCGGACCTTTATTAACCCATTTTCGGCCGCTACCAGAAATAGCCAATATTTTTTTAATTCCTTTTAAGGACTTACATTTAGGACCTTAATCAAGAATATTTTTGGATTTTTTTTGTTTTTTTTTTAATTATTTTTTTTATAAATTAATACAAATTTAATTTCAAATAAAAACAAATATATATGTATATAATTTTGGTTAAATAATAATCAAGCATGAAAACAAACAATTGTTGGCTTACATACGTACATACCTGACTACTTCTGGCCAATGGTCGATTTTTCGACCACTGAAAAGTACGCGGTGCTGAGAGGTAAAAATATTTTCATAATCTTATGGATATCAATTGATTGTGGTAATTTGGTCTTTAGGCTTCGTAAATAATCAATAATAAATCAATAATTTGAAAAGGTTATATATTTTTCAGAATATTCAAAATATGACTAAAAAAATGCTTTTTTCGTGCCTTCGCCAACATCTCTAAATTTATGTTTTTTAAAAAAAATTATTATTTCGAGGGGTTACCAAAAGACCAAAGCTATTTTATGCATCAAAAGTTCAAAGATATAATGTCTAAGTGCAGAGCTACTCTCCTTCAAAGTGGCTGGTCGAAAAATCGACCAGCGGCCGAAAATGGGTTAAGACAATATGTACATATGCGTGTATAGTTATACTCGTAGTTTCTGTAGCAAATTTCAGTGCATGAATCAGACTAAATAAATTAATAATAATTGACTGGCACGACAGCCTGATTACGAGACTAAGGCCTAGCTACCCGCAATCATCAGTTTTATGCCGATTCCGAACAGCGAGTTGACAGCATTTTCATAGGCAATTTCACTCTCAGAGGTTTGACATTTCCTGCCGAGAGGACAGCCGCCGAAAGAAAAATTGTTGTTTTTCGTTCTTTTTTTTCGGTGTTAACAGCAACGGAGTCTTGAACCTGGGTTCGAGCGTCGCATTTGACTCTCGTCCCAACGCACTAGCCAGCTGAGCTACGGACACTTCCTCCAGTGTCCGGTTAAAGCGTTCCACCATGCCGTCGGACTGTGGGTGCAAAGGGGTGGTACGCGTTTTCTTTATTCCCAGCAGCTCACACACTTCCTTGAATACCGCAGACTCGAAATTCCGGCCTTGATCTGAGTGCAACTCCAACGGAACTCCGAACCTGGCTACCCAGTTGTTTACCAGCTTTTCCGAGATCGTAGTGGCCTCCTGGTTAGGAATAGGGTACACTTCGGGCCATTTGCTGAAGTAATCCATTACCACCAGCACATATTTGTTGCCTTGAGTGCTAGTTGGGAATGGGCCGGCGACGTCCATAGCAATCCGTTCGGAGGGCGCTGCCACGTTGTACTGCTGCATGCGGCCTCGAGATCTTCTTGTCGGCCCTTTCGCGGCTGAACATCGGTCGCAGCTCTTAATCCACTCGGCTACAGACTCCTGACATCCTACCCAGTAGAATCGTCTTTTTATTTTGGCGACGGTTTTGGTGATGCCCAGGTGCCCTCCACTGGAGTCGTTATGGTATGCCTCGATGACCTCGTTGATTCTGCATTTCGGCACTACCATTAGGGAGTTGCTGGTCCGACCATCCGCGCTCTCCCATTCGCGATACAGGCATCCTTCTTTCAGCCGCAGACTTTTCCACTGTGCCCAGTAAGCCTTAGCGATCGGGCTTTCACCGGCTATCTCCTGCCAGTCTGCACGTGCGCCTTGCTCCTTGCCTTCGACGATTTTTGCAAGATCCGCATCCTCACGCTGGTCCTTTTGTAGCCTCTCCGCAGACCACTCTTCCTCTGGCATAACGCTTATCAACCGGACGTCCACTATCTGTTCTTTGCTTTCGGCTCGCGAGCACTGCCTGCATTCGACTTTGCACGGACGGCGTGACAAGGCATCGGCATTTCCATGGCTACTGCCCTTCCGATGCTCTATCGTGTAGTCGTAGCTCTGCAGTCGCTCGATCCACCGCGCCAATTGCCCTTCAGGATCCTTAAAGTTCAGGAGCCATCTCAATGCCGCATGATCTGTGCGCAGGCGAAACCTTTGTCCATACAGATATTTGTGGAAGTGTTTTACGCAGTCCAATACCGCCAGCAGTTCTCTCCGTGTCACACAGTAGTTGCGTTCCGGTTTCGATAGAACCCTACTGTAGTACGCTATCACTTGTTCCTGGCCGTCTACTATCTGTGATAGCACACCGCCAATACTATTCCCGCTTGCATCTGTATCCAGCACAAACATCTCCCCAGGCACGGGGAAGGCCAGAATTGGAGCACTGCACAGTTTTTCCTTCAGACGTGCAAAAGCCTGTTCCTGCTCCTCGTTCCACTCGAAAGCTTGGCTCTTTTTCGTCAGTTTGTGCAAGCTGCTGGCTATGTTCGCGAATCCCGGAACAAATCGGCGGTAGTATGTGCGCAGGCCCAGGAAACTGCGGAGTTCGTGTAGATTGCGTGGCCGGGGCCACTCCTTCACCGCCGTGATTTTGCCTTCATCCGTATGTACTCCGCGGGCGGAAACCGTATGACCCAGATACTTGACCTCTTTTTGGAACAGCGAGCACTTCTTCGGGTTGAGTTTAAGCCCAGCTTTTTGTATCCGCTCGAATACCTCCTTCAGCTTTCCCAGGTGGTCGTCGAAGCTTTTACACATCACGATTATGTCGTCGAGGTACACCAGGCACGTCCGCCAATGCAGCCCCTTTAGCACGCGTTCCATTAGCCGCTCGAATGTTGCTGGTGCGTTGCAGAGTCCAAACGGCATGACGGTGAACTGCCACAAACCATCGCCAACACTGAAAGCCGTTTTCTCCTTGTCCTTGTCTGCAAGCTCTACCTGCCAATAGCCGCTGCGTAAGTCGAGCGTGGAGAACCACTGTGTGCCTGACAGCGTGTCCAGGGTGTCATCGATCCGCGGTAGTGGATAACTGTCCTTCTTGGTCACATCATTGAGCTTCCGATAGTCCACACAAAACCGGGTACTGCCATCCTTTTTCTTGACTAGCACGACCGGCGAGCACCAGGGGCCCGAAGAAGGCTCTATGACCTTTTCTT
This sequence comes from Melieria picta, assembly GCA_964056695.1. Lineage (NCBI taxonomy): Eukaryota > Metazoa > Arthropoda > Insecta > Diptera > Ulidiidae > Melieria > Melieria picta. The sequence continues at coordinate 91,038,025 of OZ057399.1, forward strand.
TCCGCATGTTTTCGATCAAATTTGTGACCTCTTCCCTCTTGGCCAGAGGAACTCGTCTTGGCGGTTGGCGAATCGGTTTTGCACTTCCGGTGTCGATGTTGTGCTTCACTATGGCTGTTCTTCCGCCTGCTTCTGCCGCAAATATTGACCCACAGTGCTGCAGGAGTGACCTCGCCTTCTGTTTCTGCTTGGTCGTCAACTCGCTGCTCCACTGGTTCTCCTGCGGTATGGCGTCCATGTTAAAACCGCTCTTCTTATTATTTCCAGGCGGGCTATTCTCGCAATTGACCACTGCTACAGCTTCCTTACACTCGCCAATTACCTCATCTTTCCCGACATATCTGGGTGCATTCAGGGGGTTCAGTATTCTGACGGTATTCTGCCATTCTTAGGTTCCACTAATGTACGTCCGATGATGATGTTGTCGTGTCCTTGATTCGGTGCTTCTACAACCCACAGCCGACTCGTCCCATCGTCCTCGTCCACCTTTGCCCACACAATCGCCTCGGAGTTCGCTGGTATCCTCCTGTGTTGACACGATACAACCTTCCTTACCGCCACGCTTCGCTCATAGCCGGTGTGCAGCGGGAATTCAACGTTGGCATATCTCAGCACATTTTCCTTCAGGTCCAGCGTAAAACCGTGCCTAATCATGAAATCCACGCCGATAATCACGTCGTCCATTATATCCGCGACGATGAAATCATGTTCCAGGCTGCTGGTGCCGATAGTAATCGTTTTTGTAACTTTCCCTCTTACCGGCGCGCGCTCGCCAGTCGCAGTCCGCAGCTGTATGCCATGCAGCGGTTCCCAGTTCTTCAGCAGCTTCCTTTTTATGATCGAATATGACGCTCCAGTATCCAGTGTCAACACGAACAACTTCCCATCTATCCTTCCTTCAATTGTCAAGCTGCTGGGCTGTCGTTTCAGCTGTGAGACAAGGACGGTGGGGCGGCAGATTGTGGGGATCAGCTCACGCCCCTTTGGGCTGAGCCGTTTTAGTTTAACGACTCGCCGTCCTCAGCCCTGCGCTTGTTGGCTGGGCCTCGATTGTCAGTATTCCTCGCTTCAGGCGATTGCGATCGAGAACGGGAACGCCTCTTTCGTTGGCGGCAGTCTCGTGATATGTGGCCCTGCTTGCCACATACCCAGCAAACAACTTTAGAGGAGACCACCCGTGGCCTGCCCGGTGGCTCAAAGCTTGTTGCCTGGATCGCAATGTCGTTGTCCGGCTGGATCTGGCGTATCCTTGCAGGTGCATACCGAGTGCTCCCAATCCATGTCGCCTCGTATGTCATCGCGCTGGTCACCGTCTCCCTAAATGTCGGCTTGCCCATCATCAACGCACTGCGACGTGTCTCCGGATCATGAAGACCTTCAATAAACGCCTCAATCTTCATCTTCTCGAGATCATCAGCGCCGAAGGACGGGTAGCACAGCTGTACGAGCCGCTCAATGTCTGCTGCATATGCCTGCAGCGCCTCGTTGGCCCTTTGCCTGCGATTCTTCAGCTCACAGTAGTACAGAGTTCTGTTGTGCTCGTCGCTGTATTTGGCTGCCAGCGCCCTTATGACGGTCTCGTACTCACTTCGTAAACATTCTGGAACTGATTTTATTACCTCAGCCGCAGCACCTTTAAGAGCCAGCGCCAATCTCCGACCTTTCCTTACATCGGTCCACTGATTTTCCAGAGCCAGGTCGAATTGCAGCTTGAATGTATCGAACGGCGTAGTCCCATCATAAGTAGGCACTTCTGCTCGGCTGGCAACACTTTCCGGAACCGGCGGCAACCATTCTCGCGGCTGTACCTCCCTAAGCCGCTCGTCCATTTTTCTGTTCATCGAGTCTTCCAGACTATCAACTCGTTTGTTCAGGGAATCATCCAGGTCGTCGACTCGTTTATCCAAGTGCTCTACTCGCGTCTCCAGGTGCTCGACTTTCCCATTAATCCTGTCTGATATTTCCTCCACTTTCTGCTCCAAGCGCGCAGAATTTTCCTGAAGCTTGACTTCCATTCGCTCTGACACTTGCGCCGATATTTCATGGGTCGCCGTTTCCATTTTCGCTGCCATTTGCGCCGACATTTCGCGATTTTCATTTTCCATTTTGGCTGCCATTTCACGGTTGGAAGTCTCGAACATGCCTTTAAGTGCAACCATTAGCTGGCTCATGTCCAATGCTTGTGGTGGCGCAGCCGCTGCAGCCGTACTTTGCATCGACGCAGCACCCGCAGGCGATTCCTCCACTTTGGCCGACGAATCTAGCTCCTGCGTCCCGAACTCGTGCGCAGTCCAATCAATGCCTCGTGATTCACACGCCTCTCGCAAGCGCAGCTGCAACTCCACCTTTCCGCCAGCAGTCGGCAAATTCCAAGCGGCCAGCTCCTTCTTCAGCTGGTCCACCTTCAGTTGCTCCAGTCTAACCATGTCTGCGTTTTATAATTAATTTTTATTTTTTTTTACTTTCAGTAACACAATCCCACTTCTGACACCAAATGTTACGAATACCAGTTCTAGTGGGCTAGTACGTATCTCTGGATTGTGCAATTTAAAATAAAAACACACTTAATTTCTCAAACGCAGTCAATAACAACCAACAGTCACTTTATTTCACAACTTTCACACTTTACGGTCTTTACACTTAATTATTTTCTTAATTACTCCGTGTGGCACCTTCACTAGTCAAAATCAGACTGACTCGCTGCGCCGCACCCGGCTGCCTTTTATACCTGTCCGGCCATCGCGCAGATCGTTCTCGCACATTCCAGAGTGGACTAAAGGTTTCCATGATGATCGCGACCATCATTGCCAGGTTGGACTAAAAGTTGCCATCATTGTCGCGGCCGTCGTTGCCAGGTTGGACTAAAAGTTTCCATTATCGCGGTCATCATTGCCAGGTTGAATTATGGCACAGCGCGTAGCGACAGGGTTGCTTTGCACAGCGACAGACTGTCTTATCGTTACAATACGTTCTGCACCAAAACCGACATAAAAAACGCAATTACATGCCAAGAATAAAGTGATATCTCGGCAAAAAAAACGACCGGCAATGCATTCTATGTTTTTCTAACATAAAATACATTACGAAAATATATATTTCTGGAGTACTGAAAGTCAATTTGAAATTTTGTGCTATTTAAGCGACAACAAAAATAAAGGTTAATCGAACTGACACAAATAAATTGACACTTTGACAATTGCTACTCAGAGAAATAAGTGTACGTCATCTACCTGGTACACTTTATTGATTTCACTATGTTTTTTCCCAATTGTCAATTTTATTTTTATCTGTCGCATTGAAACTACCTGTATCATGGTTCAATTATAAGATTGCAGCAAGCCACCGGCTGATTGTTTATCGCTTCTGTGTTGCCGCATCGGTGTAAATGAAAATACCTGACTGAAAACACCTGACCTGAGCACTTTTCCCGTTTTTTCACTCGAAATACAGCGCCGTCTGGCAACAATCACTTTTGTTTGTTTTCAGTTTCGCCCTCTTTCGTCGGAAAACATCAACTGATTTTGACAGTAGCGATAAACAATCCTACCAACAAAATACATGTGGTTTTTGGTGTTGCGGGATGCTATAACCTTATTATTGAGCCATGACATGTATATTGTTGTATCATGATTCTTGGTAATTAGGCTCAATTGGCCTTAATGGCAGTGTTGCCAGAATGACGATTTCAGGGATCTCGGGAATATTGATTTTAATGCATTTTTTGACACCGTGAAAGGAGTTCAGAGTAATTTTGGGAAACAATTTCAAAAATAAAACGTGCGGACTATTGAAACTCGTATCAATTGGTTAAGCTTGCCTAATTCATCAGCCAACGTATACGAAAGAATATTTTCAAAAGTTAATTTAAACAAAAAAAAGTTCAGAAATAGGTTAGACAACTCTACATTGAATGGTATACTTTCTGCACAAGATTATATGACCACAAATAACTGTTATAATTTAAAGCTTAATGAAGATGTCTTAACAATTGGAAACCTTAGCAGTATTAAAGTACACTTGTAGATAAATCCAATTACAACCAAAACACTTTGTAAACAAATTGATTGAGATAAATGTTGTGCTTGTTTTTCCATCAAGAATGTTATATGACGATTTTTCCCAAAAAATTACGATTTTTTCTATCAATTTGACGATGGCGGGTGAAAGTTTTCTGGCAACCCTGCTTAATGCAATTTAGTGTATGGAATAGCTTGTTCGAGAAGGGAAGTGGTCGTGTAAGAGGAAGCAAGATGTATGGTGAGCGCGAGCCGTAACAGCGTTTAAGCCATGTACATGGAGCTATTAGTCATCGGTTCGGGTAAAGAATAGCTCGGTCAACTGGCAAAGTGGGATGTTTATTCAGAAGTGAAGAAACACATGCATACATAGATAAGTCTAAAAAGGAAACATTGAATTAAATTCACTGAAAGTTCTGTGATGATTGATCTGCCAACGGCTTTTTATTATCGAGGAGCATTCCAAAACTACGAACACAAGCTCCTTCAAAAAAAATAAAAAAAACGCAACCGCTTCATCAATACACAAACGTGCGTACACATTGCTTTGTTTGTATGTCGAATCGGCAAAATGTATTAATCAAATATTTTATCTATGTAGAAAAATAATGTTCAAGGTATATCATCAACGCGTTTGTTTTCGTGTTTGGCAAAGCCTGTATGGGTTGGTATGGAAATTATTCTGCCAATATATACATACCTCTGTTGAAATGTATGTGTGAGTTTTAGGTGAGTGTTATTAATATGTTCAACTTAGGGCAATGGTACGAGTACATAAGATGCAACGTTGAAATAAATCAAACCAATTGGTTCAGCATTTTTATTTAAAAACTTTGGTTCGGACCTTTATTAACCCATTTTCGGCCGCTACCAGAAATAGCCAATATTTTTTTAATTCCTTTTAAGGACTTACATTTAGGACCTTAATCAAGAATATTTTTGGATTTTTTTTGTTTTTTTTTTAATTATTTTTTTTATAAATTAATACAAATTTAATTTCAAATAAAAACAAATATATATGTATATAATTTTGGTTAAATAATAATCAAGCATGAAAACAAACAATTGTTGGCTTACATACGTACATACCTGACTACTTCTGGCCAATGGTCGATTTTTCGACCACTGAAAAGTACGCGGTGCTGAGAGGTAAAAATATTTTCATAATCTTATGGATATCAATTGATTGTGGTAATTTGGTCTTTAGGCTTCGTAAATAATCAATAATAAATCAATAATTTGAAAAGGTTATATATTTTTCAGAATATTCAAAATATGACTAAAAAAATGCTTTTTTCGTGCCTTCGCCAACATCTCTAAATTTATGTTTTTTAAAAAAAATTATTATTTCGAGGGGTTACCAAAAGACCAAAGCTATTTTATGCATCAAAAGTTCAAAGATATAATGTCTAAGTGCAGAGCTACTCTCCTTCAAAGTGGCTGGTCGAAAAATCGACCAGCGGCCGAAAATGGGTTAAGACAATATTTACATATGCGTGTATAGTTATACTCGTAGTTTCTGTAGCAAATTTCAGTGCATGAATCAGACTAAATAAATTAATAATAATTGACTGGCACGACAGCCTGATTACGAGACTAAGGCCTAGCTACCCGCAATCATCAGTTTTATGCCGATTCCGAACAGCGAGTTGACAGCATTTTCATAGGCAATTTCACTCTCAGAGGTTTGACATTTCCTGCCGAGAGGACAGCCGCCGAAAGAAAAATTGTTGTTTTTCGTTCTTTTTTTTCGGTGTTAACAGCAACGGAGTCTTGAACCTGGGTTCGAGCGTCGCATTTGACTCTCGTCCCAACGCACTAGCCAGCTGAGCTACGGCGGCTGAATACTTCTGTTTTATATGCCAATACATATCTTCAAATCCACATGATACATTTAAATACAGTAAACATTTGGTACGCCCAGTATATGGATCTTTAGCTCTTTTCACTCACAACTAAACTTAATTATATGTTTAAATGGAAAATATTTAACAATATTGCAACATTACTAGGCTATCGAATTGTAATAACACCTGTGCAGTCGCCAGTGAGGCCAGTTACTGTGCGCTTACACATTAGATCTCTTAGTGCAGGGCTTTTCTATTTCATTCGTTTAGGGGAAACCTGGGAGTAGTGAGAGCCCAATGTTAAATCATTTCCAGGATATCTTTAAACTAATTATTACTACATTTTTAATGCTACCCTCATTATTCTTACTAACAATTCAACATTCAATGCATATATAAAATTTTTTAACTTGTTCAAATACTATACATCACCATTTATTTTCTTTTGTAGGAATATGGCTGAGTTTCTCGAATATCAAGTGCAAACGCGGTGCACCAGCTCCAGGGCCCGTTACTTAAATAATCAACAAGATATTTTTAACAAAAGCGATACTCAACATCGCCAACGAAAGTTACAACTATTTAAGGAAATGATTTTCACAAGCATCGACCTGGCGTTCAAGGACAAGTCATGCTGTGCCGACGACAATTTTCTCAATCGCTTCCTATATGCGAAAGCATTTCACTGTGACGAGGCTGTGAAGCTTCTCATCCGTTATTTGACGTACAGAGAGCACAACAAGCATTTGTTACAGCGAATTAGCATCTTTGACGAGAACATACAGTTAGCACTGCGCGACGGAAACCCATCAGTACTGAAGCAGCGTGACCGAAGGGGCCGCAAAGTTCTCACGTTTGCCGCTGCTAACTGGGACATAACTAAATACAGCTTGGAAGATGTGTACAGAGCGCTGTTGCTGTCCCTGGATAAGCTATTGGAAAATGTGGAGAATCAAGCACTTGGGTTCGTGGTGGTCGTTGACTGGACTAATTTCACATTCCGACAGTCGAGTCATTTATCGCCACGAATATTGAAATTAATGATAGAGGGCCTTCAAGTAAGTTGGCTTCACCCAACAAATCTCAACTACAAATCTCAACTCAACAAATCGTCTAATAGTGAAAAATCAAAATTGATCGATTTACATTTAGATGCACCAAGCATTTTTTCAGTACGTATCAATTGTTGCGTCTAATTGCAGAATTGTACGCCGGCCAACTTTAAAGGAGTCCACTTTGTGTATCAGCCATGGTACGTGGACATAGTACTTACCGTAATTCGACCGTTTCTAAACGAAAACATGAAGGACCGCGTGGTCGTGCACGGCAGCAACTTGACTTCTTTGCACAACATTATTAGCAAGGATATTCTACCGCCGGATTTAGGAGGCGAAGGTCCTACAATAAATACGTTGGACTGGTATCATTATTTACTAGAATCGAGCCAAACTCCGGAATCCCCGAAATCGTACCGGCTTATAGAGCCAACTGTGTACTCCAAAGCGCCTTCTTTCTCTCGGTATGCAAACCGAACGAAAGGATCAAATGAAAGTGACGTCGAGTATAATGCAATTTCATGACACTATGCACCAACTGTTATATATAACTTTCGAAATAAATATATTTTGTGTGATCAAAGAATTTATTTCTCTTGCTTTATAAGCAAACTCGACTTAAAGCATAACATGTTATTATGATCAGGGCGTGGAACAACATACGCCAAAAATTCTACCGCCAAACCGGGGTACCGGTTAATTCATGCGGTTTTCTAACAGATGGCGTAACTTGATTTTGTGAACAGTGATTCACCTTTCCAAATATGTGTTGGAAAGCTATTGTCATATAGTTTCAGAATCAGTATGTGTCATTTAGCTGAAGCGTAAACAACAATACTTTTTTTTACTCTGAAAATGTCGAATTTTGTGCCGAATAAAGTGTTTTTGCGGGGAGTACTTCTTCATTACTTCAATATGAAGAAAAAGGCTGCCGAAAGTCATCGTATTTTGGTGGAAGTGTATGGTGTGCATGCTCTAGCTGAGCGTACGTGCCAGAAGTGGTTTGCACGGTTCAAAAGTGGCAATTTTGACTTGGAGGACGATGAACGGCCATACGAGCAACGTATGGATACCCCGGCCATGCATCATCATCGACGGCCGTTCAGAATATTCATGGCCTGAAGGTTATGCTGTGTATTTGGTGGGACCAGCTGGGTGTGATCTATTATGAGCTGTTGCAACCGAATGAAACGATCACAGGGGAAGTCTACCGACGACAATTGATGCGTTTGAGCCGAGCACTGCGCGAAAAACGGCCGGAATATGAACAAAGGCACGGCAAGGTAATTTTGCAACATGACAATGCTCGGCCACATGTTGCACACGTCGTCAAAACCTACCTTGAAACGCTCAAATGGGATGTCCTACCTCAGCCGCCGTATAGTCCAGACCTTGCGCCATCCGATTACTATCTCTTCCGATCAATGCAACATGGCCTGGCTGACCAGCACTTCTCCAATTATGAAGAAGTCAAAAATTGGATCGATTCGTGGATAGCGGAAAAGTCGACCGAATTTTTCAGAAAGGGTATTCGTGAATTGCCAGAAAAATGGGAAAAAGTTATAGTTAGTGATGGACAATACTTTGAATATTAAATTTGTAACCATTTTTTCACAATAAAGCTTCAATTTTCCCAAAAAAACCGCACGAATTAACCGTTACCCCTATTATATACATAAAATATGCTATATACAATACAAACATGCTTCTATATACAATACAAACATGCAGTAAGTTAACCCTTTACGGCTCAAGATCACCAATCTTAATGAAACTTGGTTGGATTGAAAGCTTTTTGAGAATAAAAAAACATTTGTTCTACGAGTTTTCAAAATTTTTATTATAAAGTGGATAAGTGGAGAAAAAGCGGTTTGTGACATTTATGTTACATTGAGCTATAACGAGTACAAAACTTTAATATTCATTAACATTTCAAAGAACTCTGTTTTACTTTTAAAGTTTCAATGTTTTATGAAGTGTAGAAAATTTTAAAGCAATTATTGTGTTTATTATAGCATAAGGCCACTCTACACTTTTCACATAAAGTTTGCGAGACCCCTACGCATCCAGGGAGCTTGCACCGAATCCTTTTTTCTGCCCATACCGGCCAATGTCCGATTTGATCATGTCTTATCGCAATCGGTGGAGTACTCTGCGCCGGCCCCTTATGTTTTTTAGCTTGGAGCTCGCGTGATTTTCATATTCTAAGGAATTATTGAATGCGTGGCGCCATGAGCGTCATACCATACCCTCCTACATTCGGTCATATCCTACACTGCTACACGAAGAAATTGAATAAAACATTCTTAGATCTGCATTCATCTGTTTTGTATTCATTTTTAATTTTTCTGATCATTATAACGGTTTGTAACAGAAATGTCACATTGCGCGGCACACAGCAAAAGTTGCCTTTGTTCCGCAATGTGACAGAAATGTTACAAACAGTAATTTCTTGATTTCACTAAACTATCAAATTTTTTTAATGAATTCGAGTACATTATTTAAAGAGAAAGTATTCACCTGTTGTTTCGCACAAAAATAGTAATGAAAAATCACTTTGAAATATTTTTTTTATAAATTCAAGCTTCACGAAAATGCACTGTGATAACACTCACGATTTCTGAACACTAAATGAAAAATTTTACATTTTAACTGAACGGTTTCTATGTAGTATTTTTATATTACATGCACTACCGTATATAGGAGATGAACAAAAAAAAAAAACAGAGTTTACTTGTTAACATTGCATTTTATTGCTATTTTAGTGGTTTGTTACAGATATGTCACACGGTGCCGTAAAGGGTTAAAAAATATGCAATTCAAAATACGTCGCTAGTTTTTTCACGTCACGCTGGGCACTGCAGGGTTCAGGTAAATGAAATTAGACTGTTTTTATTCTTTGAAGTAGCAGAATGACAATAGGGCAATTCGCGACAACGTGCAAATAGCTGGGCAAATGCATGCCATTTCAAATATTTGCCATCAACACTGAGCACACTTTTTAAAATTTCATGGCAACTCGGTTGCAGAACAAATTCACAGCTGTTTTTGAAGAATAAATCAAGAAGAAGAAGAATAGAACATTTGCGCCGTGGGAGCCTGCGAGAATAAACAGCATGCATAAGTTGCTGCCGCTGTGGAATCCGAAAACAATTCGCACCTCTAACTCCAGCGCTTTTTGCAAATAACTCAAAATTGTACGAATCATTCCTCCGTCCACTTTTTATTCAGTTTTTCTCGCTTTCTTGGTCTGCTTTATCGTGACAATTGTGACAGCTGATTGATTGGCAAATCTGTGTTGCCCATGCCCAACAATATGCAATAGGGTTTCAGTGTTGCAAATTTGAATCTGCGGGGCAAGTGCAAATGTGTACATTTTGTTGTTGCGTTGAAAATATTTGCCATCACATTTTGCACATGCCATGATGCAAGACCGTTTGCACGTTATCGTGAATTGCCCTAATGATTTTAGTATTTTTTTTTGTGGTACAGGTAGATACTTGGTACGCAAAGCCCAACTTTTCATGCGCACTTCGAGCAACTGAAGCACAATGGAACTGTTGGATACAACTGGATCACGCGCGTTCCATTCTCAGACTGGCGCATATGCCGTTTATTTCAGATTTCTTTTGTTTGACATTCTCTTACATTAACATGCATATGACACCTCTCTCAGGCTTATTTAAGTAGTCTTCCAATTCATTGTCTTAGTAGCCGAGGGCATGATCTGAGTTCAATTACCATTTAACATCAAAAATTATTACAATACCTTTACCCGTTTACATTGTGAAATTAATTAGGACAGAACTTTGTTCAATTACAATTCAACCTCAGTAATTGTTATAGTAACCTTAACTATTACATTTTGAATCAATTGTAAACTAATCTGTCCGGAGCCTTCCGCGTCCGATTAGATCGCCGAATAGCCGATCCATCAGATGATTGGGTTTCGCTTGCTGCCTCATCGCGGTCCTGGTCGCTGCGTCTGAACATGGTGTCTCCTGTTTGTTGGTTCGTTCCGGATTCGCCTGTTAATGAGGAATTCTGCGGCACGAAACTCGTTTCTCTTTCTCACACTATTGGTAACGATGTATTAGTTGCCTCGGACTGTCTACCGGTAGATACTGGCTTCTGAAACGCCCCTGATGGCTGTTGTTCTTCTTCACTTCGCCACTGTTGTCCCAATGGCATGGTTTCTTTGAAGGTCAGCTGTGACCCCACCTTCCGCATCTGGTCAACGTGCCTTTTCCACGTGCGTCCGTCGTCTAGCACCACGTTATAGTGCAAATCTCCTACTGCTTCTGCTATCTTACCAAATCGCCACTTACTATTGGACAAGTAGTCCCGTACTGCTACCCTCTCCCCTACCACAAAAATTTTGGAGGTCCACTCTCGTTCCCTATTAGGTTGAGGTTAGGTTGAGGTGGCTGCCTCTGTATGAGACACACTTAGGCCTCTTAATGGGCCCGTTGTGATACCACAGATTCCACCCGTTTGAAATGCGTATGCAACACTGTTTTTTTTTTTTTTTTCAACATGTGATACACCACACATTTCAAACGGATGGGGAAAGGGAGGGGAGGGGAGCGGACCTACAGTTTAACGCCGAATCCGAACGGCGATGGGCAGTTTTTCTTTCACACTTGGAGGTTTTGCCATTGCCTGCCAAGAGCGCACTTGTGCGATTCTTGTAATTCTCATTCCCTTCATGTGGATAGCGACAGAAGTAGATGAGTGTTTTTTCCAGCCCAAGCCAGGAATCGAACCCGGGGCGCTCGGTATGAGAAGCCAGCGCGCTACCCGCTGAGCTATCGAGGCCGACTCGTTCCCTATTAGATGTGGCATTTTGAGGAATCATCAAATCTAATCGCGATTGAATTTGACGCCCCAACATAATCATCGCTGGTGACTTTTTTGTAGCTGGATGAATAGCGCGACGATATGCCATCAAAATTGTATTAAGTGTAGTGTGAAATGTGCTAGATTTACACCCCCTGGTCTTTAGTTTATTTTTAACCGTTTGTACAAAACGCTCGGCCTGACCATTTGTCGCCGGATGATATGGCACACCCTGCTTATGTATGATGCCGTTATTTCGTAAAAACGCCTGGAATTCCTTTGCATTTAACTGTGTGCCGTGATCGCTTACAAATATCCTCGGTAATCCAAATCTTGAGAAAATTTCCTCACACAGTTTAATCGTTGTACCCGCTGTCATGTTCTCCACGATGTACACCTCAGGCCACTTGCTGAAGGCATCCACCAGCACAAATAGATATTTGCCCATAAACGGCCCAGCGTAATCCGCATGTACCCTTTCGAAAACCCGGGCTGGTGGTAACCAACAATGTACTGGCACCGATTTTGGATCTGCACGGTTAGCTTGACACGCCGTGCAATTTGACACCAAGTCCTCAATGTCCTTATCCAGTTCCTTCCACCAACAATATGCCCGCGCCAACATTTTCATTTTCGTGATGCCAAAATGTCCCGTATGTAATTCGGCCAATACCCTTCCTCGCAGTCCTTTCGGTATAAATACACGCACCCCTCGTAACAAACATCCACGTTGCAAAGCGAATTCTGATTGGGCAATACCAAAACGATGCCCCGGACTGCAATCTCGTCCATACTTCAGACATTCCATGAGCATGCGCGCTTCATCTGATCTTTTTGTCTCCTCACTAAGCTCTGCTACGGTTATTGGTAAATTTTGAATCAACTCCATTTCAATTACGTCAACCTCTTCGATTTTTTGGTATACTGCCGCGCTCGGCAATCTGGATAATGCATCCGCATTCGCATTCTCACTGCTTCTTTTAACGCGTATATCGTAATCGAATGATTCTAAATAGATTGCGTAATGCTGCATTCGGGTAGCCGACAGAGTTGGCAACCCCTTAGTTGGTGAGAATATCTGAGCTATTGCCTTATTGTCGGTAACTAGTATAAATTTCCGCCCAAACAAATATTGGTAAAATTTGCGCACACCAAATATTATGGCATACGCCTCCCGATCTACTTGGCTATATCGCTGTTGCACCGGATTAAGCGTCTGCGACGCAAACTGTATCGGCCTCTCCGTGCCGTCCTTATAAACATGACTCAATACTGCCCCTACACCAACTGGGCTAGCATCCACTGCAAGAACAATTTGCACCTGCGGATCGTAATGCGTTAACACTGTGTCGGACTGCATGAGCTGCTTAATCAAATTGAATGATCTCACGCATGTCGCGTCGAAGTGAAAAGGTTGGTCTTTGTGCAGTAACTTATTCAGCGGATATACAATGCTGCTTAAGTTTTTTATGAACCGCCCATAATAGTTTATGAGCCCCAGGAACGCTCTCACCTCGTCTCTTGTTGTTGGCTGCTTCATCTTCTGTATGGCTTCGACCTTGCTGCTCATTTTCCGAATTCCGTCCTTATCGATGACATATCCGCAATACTCGATCCGATCTTGCAAGAATTCCGATTTCTGTAAGTTCACTCTCATGTTGTGTTTATCGAGTCTGCGCAACACCTCTTCAACTCGTTGCAAATGAGTAGCATCATCGCTCGCCGTGATTCGAATATCATCCAAAAATACCTTTACGCCGGACAAGTCCCCTAGTAGTTGCTCCATCCACCGCTGCCACTTAGCCGGCGCACACGCTATGCCAAACATCATTCGCGTGGGCTGGAACAAGCCTTTATGTGTGTTGAGGGTTAATAAATGACGGTCGTCTGGATGTATCTCCAACTGCAAATAAGCTTTTGATAAATCGATTTTTGAAAATTTCACACCCCCAGCCATCGTGCTAAACAACTCATCAATTGTCGGCAGTGGATATTGATCCACCACCAACGTGGGATTCAACGTCACTTTATAATCGCCGCAAATTCGGACAGTGCCATCCTTCTTAGGAACAACAACAATCGGTGTAGCCCACTCGCTTTTTTCCACCTTCACTAATAATCCTTCCTCCAGTTGACTTTCCAGCTCACGCTCCACTGCACTCATCAGCGGAAATGCGACGCGCCTGGCCTTAAGAAATTTCGGTGTGACGTTCTGCTTCAGATATAACCTAGCTTTATACCCCGTGATTTTGCCCATCGTGGGTGAAAATAGTTTCGGAAATTTCTCACATATTCTTCCTACTTGCTTGTCGTCGCTCTCCTGCCCTATCGAATTCACGCTTGTCGGTATTTGCAACTGCTCCCTTATTATCTGCGACCAGTTCAATGGCACCTCTTGCAGCCACTCTCTGCCCAGCAAGGGATTGCGATCACTCCGCATGATATAAATTTTTACGTGTTTTCTCGCCACCGTCACCCACACGAATCCCAGACAATCCAATGGTGTCTTGCAATAGCTGAAAAACTGCGTGCCAGTCGGCTTCACCTTGCAGCCACCAAAGTACTTTTTGGCATCGGCCAAACTAATGATGGTTACCGGTGCCCCGGTGTCAATTTCGAACGACATGAGCACCCCGTTGACTTCTACACTACAAGTGAATTTCTTGCGTATTGTTTCCGATTTCCCACCACTTCTCACATTAAACAATTCGTCTACTGCCTTCTCTTCTTGCGTTATTTGATTAAGCTCCTTCTTTGCTTTGTAACACATTTTCCGCAAATGCCCTCTTTTCTTACAGCAGTGACAAATGCTCTCCTTGTATTTACATTCGTTCGCCAAATGCGTGGTGTTACCACATCGAAAACAATTTCTCCCTTTGTTGCCCACATTCACGGTTGCTTTCTTCGTACTGTTTTGCTTTCCTTCTCTCCTTTGACTTTCTTCTTTCTGGAAATGAAGCTTATTCACATCACTAGCCGGTACCTGTTGTTGTAATTCGCTTCCTTCTCGTTCGGCTATTTCATATGCGCAAGCGACTTGTATTGCGTCATCCAGTGTTAAAACTTTTTTCTCGAGCAGCCGGCTTTGGATCTTTGCGTTTTGCAAGCCGAAAACGAATTGGTTCCGTAGCGCCGTGTTCATATATGTGCCAAAATTGCAGCCTGTTGCTAATCGGCGTAGCGCTACCATAAACTGTGAGCACGTCTCCTCGCTCCCTTGCTTGCGCGAATGGAATCTGTAATTTTCTAATATTTCATTCCGCTTCGGGTTGAAGTGCTCCTCCAGCAAGTCCACGATCGCCTTGTACTCCATGTCTTCAGGTGTGTTAGGCATCGCCTTGTCGCACAGCAAATCGTATACGGGTGCACCCATGTAGTGCAGCAAAAATTGACGCTTCTTCGTTGAGTCTGCTTCAAATATGATCAGCGCCGTCTCGAACCGCTTCACCCACCGACTCCAAGTGGTCGTTTTCGCGTCGAACGCATCCACAGTGAATGGTTTGCTCGACATTTTTCCCAAAATCGTCGTAGCCCCTATGCAAATGTCGTAATCACCACGTGAGTCCTCTTTCTCGTCGCCAAACTGTTGGATACAACTGGATCACGCGCGTTCCATTCTCAGACTGGCGCATATGCCGTTTATTTCAGATTTCTTTTGTTTGACATTCGCTTACATTAACATGCATATGACAGGAACAATAGAATGCTCTTTATTCAAAAGTATCATTAGTTAATACAGTTTCTTGCTTTGGAATCGTTCTCGACTTAAATGATTTATATTTCAGTAAAATGCACTTCTATTTTGGTTGGGAATTTTTGTCAAAAATGTCATCTGCAGAGTCCACAAATCATTGCATTTAAAATTCATCTATGAATGTGTGATTCAAGGTTTTTGAATTGAATAGTTATCTGTGCATTGTTTATAACAGATTAGGGCTGCGACATTGACATCGATGTTTTATAAACATCGATGTTTAGCATCAACATCGAGTGTTTTGAACATCGATGTTTGCACCCCGATGTTTCTTCAACATCGATGTTTTGGTTCGATGTTTTGCATCGATGTTGCAATTTAGTAATTTTTTTCCATGTAAGGTAATATTTTGGTTCAGACTTTTTACATGCGAAGATTTTCACAATAAGTAAAAAATGCACCTCTGCATATAAAATGTAGAGCCATCCGTAGTAGTTCCGGCGAAAGTACACGGCGACGAGCAGCAAGGGAACTGCCACACATAAGAAATTTTGCATATGTATGTATGTAATTGTTTGATTTGTAGATTCAATCAATACTCAAGTGGTGATGAGAACTGAACAAAACTTGTATGTGATTTTATTTTATATGATAAAGAAAAAAATAATGAAAACAATTGAGATATATGTAGCTAACCTTGGCATTAAAAAAAACATCGATGTTTTGAACATCGATGTTTTTTAGCCGATGTTTTGTCAACATCGATACCTCCTTCTGCATAACATCGATGTTTAAAACATCGATGTTTTTCGGTCGATGTCGCAGCTCTATAACAGATGGATGCGGTCCGCTATGCCGCCGCTGTTGCGTTGCCGTTGGCGGTCCGCTATGCCGCCGCCTGCTTGCCACCTGTGATCCGCTATGCCGCCGTCGTTGCGGGGTGATTGGCGGTCCGCTTGCCAGCTGCGGTCCGCTATGATGCCGCGGTTGCATGCACGTGTTCTCAGGATGCCGTTGCCTGCTTGTCGGGCTACAGACAATTGTGTCGCCACAACCAGCCCACTTCCAGCATGTGGCTCCGTCTAGAGACACAGGCTATCAGGAAAACGAACCCTTCGTCCCGATCGCGTTGCTGGTTCTACGTTGCTGTAGCTATTACCGCTGCTTCCTTGGCGCACTGTCTGTTGGAGCCGTTGATTCGCTGCTGAAGTGAAGCAGCGCTGTTGCCAATTTGCAGCGAGTAGAATTTCGGATTTCGTTTCAGCACTGCAAATAGTCCGTCGTATGGCTGCAGCAAGGGTGTGAGTACGGCGTCGTTTCGGATGAATACCTGCTTACACTGGTGGAGTTCTTTTTGAATAACCGGTTTTGTGCCCCCATGGTGTGCGGTCGTATCTGTGTGTAGGTCGTATTTTACTCATAATTTGACGAAATTGTTGAGCAAATTCCGATTCGTTGTTGCGCGGTTTTTGTTCGACGAAAAATTCTGGTGGCAACCGAAAAAAAACTAACCGTTCGTTGAGTTCCCTGAAAAGCTGACTTTCGAATTGCCTACCTTGATCGGTAGTGATTTTACTACGAATGCCAAAGCGCGAGATCCATTGCGACGGTATCTGCTGTTATGTCCTTGATAGGTGTTGCTTCCGGCCATGTCGTAAATCTATCGATTGTCGTGAGCAGGTAACCGTTCGACGTCGGCAGTGGCCTCACTGTCAATGTTGACATGATCGAACCGAGTTTCGTTGATGTCAAAGAACTGCAGCGCTGATTTATTATGTCGATGAATTTTGACATGGTATATAGTTCTTCGACCTTTGATGAGTCGGCAAGTGGCTCGTATACCTGGATACGAGATGTTGTGGACGGCGTCGAAGATCTTTTTCGAGATTGCTCTTGATACAAAAGGCTTGCACCTACTGTCTGCAACTTAGCAGTAGAGGTGCTGGTTTGAGTTTACGATTGGCTGCCTTGTTAGCATCATGTGGTAGCGAGATCTCCTTGCAAAATGGATTTCACCTCCTCGTATGTTTCTTGTGCAAGGGCCAGCGCGTCGTAATCGTATCGCGCTGAATTTAGCTGATTCTAGAAAGAAAATCGGGGACAACGTTTTCTTACCTTTTACGTGCCGAATGTCGGTTATGAACTGGCTGATAATAGAGTTGCTGCATGTGCCGTGGATCTGCTTTTTCAGGTTTTTGTTTAAACGCGAAGGTGATGGGTTTGTGATCGATATAAATGATACATTCCCTGCCTTCGATCAGGTCTGCGAACTGTTTTACACCTTTGTAGACTGCAAGAAGTTCCCTTGAGTAAGCGCTCCTGTTGCGCTGTGGCATGGACAGTTTTTTTTTTTGAGAAAAACGCTAATGGTTCTTCCGTGTTGTTGTCAACCTGATGTGACACGCCTCCGATGCTTGTGTCTGACGCGTCGACAGAAAGTATGAGTGGTACCTTCGCGCAGGTAAACCAACAGTGTTGCGTTTGCTAGCTTGGCTTTGACCAAGAAATTTTACTTCTGACTGGCCGAAAACGCACTTGCTGCTGTTTATAGTCAAACCGTGTTGTTGATATAGTAACGCTGCGTAAGTGATGTTTATGTTTTTCTTCGTCCTTCGATGCGACGCAGATATCGTTGAGGTAGGGGATCCCGAAATACAATCCGCGCAGTACAGTGTCTATATGTCGTTGAAACATCTGGGCAGCATTGCATAACCCAAAGGTCATGTAGCAAAATTCGAACAACCTAAATGGCGTAACTATAGCCGTTTTGGGTATGTCCGCTGGATTCATCGGGATCTGGTGGTATGCTTTTTCCAGGTCTATTGTCGAAAACATTTTCTTACCCGCTAACACGTGATGAAATGTTTGAATGTTGGGTATACCGCTCGGTGACTGCCTTAAGAGCCTTATAGTCTCCATATGGTCGCCAAGTTTTGTCCTTCTTGGGCGCCATGTGTAGTGGCGAAACCCTTTGGCTTTTCGAGGGTTGGCAAATACCTTTTTTAGCAAAAACTCGAACTCTGCTTTGCTATTTTGAGCTTTTCGGGGGTTAATCGGCGTGGCTTTACGTGAACTGGCGGACCTTTCGTGAGAACGTGGTTACATGTTTGCAAGTCCGCTTGGTTGATGTTTTTGCTCCGGAAGGTTTTGATCGGTGTGTTGTTTGCTGCGCGTATGGTTGTGGGTGCTGCATACCAGCATATAGCAGTTCCCATGTCGACTAAAAGCTGCTGGCCACTAAGGCGATTTTTTACGAAAAGGCGGAGGTTCCACCTGCCCGAAGTTGCACGGCTGCCTGCACTTACGCGCGTCCGTTCCAAATTTGTAGTGAAACCAGCAGCTGTCATATTACCCCCGCGTTTGAGAGGCCGAACGTGCTGGTGTAGTACTGCGACTGTTGTGACGACTTGAACGCATGTCACGTGATGCGATATTTCGTCGATTTGGCGGCGTACTTGGTCGAAGTTGTCTATCGTAGAGCTAGTCTGTGCCGGCCCGTGTTGCTGGGTATCTGGCTGGATTGCGCTTACGTGGGCAGCGCTGCTCCTGGTAGTCTCCATGATGCGGTCAGCCATCATTGCCGCGTTAACAAGCGTGATATGCTCGACAGCAGAAAGAATCGCGCGAATTTGCCCGGGTAGATTGCGAAGCCAGAGCTGCTCCTCGGTCACCGAACGAACGCATTTCAGCCAGTAACTGCGTTGATTTGCGGTCGCCCAACAATAACTCGCCAAGCAGTTTGGTGATTTTCGTTTTGAGCGTGTTTTACATTTAATTTTTAACTGGAGGTTCACAGCGCAGGTGGATGTGTTCCTCTGAAAAGTCAGGTAATTTGACCTTACCGTGCTCGATGTAATCCATGTGCATCACTGTGTCGTTAGGTCGTACCGTCAAGTTGGCTTGGGTCTGCGAGATGTTCTGCATCACTACCTCCTCTTCATCGCTGTTCATTGGTGCTTGTTGCGTGCGAGTTGACTACTGGCTACTGCGTTTGCTTTTACAGAACTGGAGCTGTGTTGCTTTATCTCAGGCACATTGTCGGCGAATGTTCCTTCCATTGGGGTCACCACTTTAGATGGAAGTGTGCCCACCTGCACTTTTATTTGATAATTTAACTAAGAAACTTACAACACAAATTTTGTCCTGCTACACTGCTGCTCGTGTCACGTCTCGGTGCTGACTCTTGGTGTTGCTGCCACAAGCGCTCCTTATATAGCAGCGAACATTGCTGTTGCCCTGTTCGCGATCGGCAATGTCTTCCCCGTTACCAGTTGCGGTCCGCTATGCCGCCGCCGTTGCGTTGCCGTTCGCCGTCCGCTATGCCGTCGCTCGCCTGCCAGCTGCGGTCCGCCATGCCACCACCCGCTTGCCAGCTGTGGTCTGCTATGCTGCCGTCGTTGCGGGGTGATTGGCGGTCCGATATGATGCCGCCGTTGCATGCACGTGTTCTCGAAATGCCGTTGCCTGCTTGTCGGGCTGCTTTCCTTGTCCTTTAACCCACCCAGGTCATGGTGCTGGACAAATTTCGCATAGCCTTCTGCAACGTGCGCGGGCTCAGCGCGAACTTTTTCGCAGTATACGCGTACGTTAACCTCCATAAACCCCATGTAATGGCACTAAGTGAGACCCAGGTGTGTGAGGATGCAGATCCACTGGATTTTCACATCCCCGGGTACCACTTACTGCCATTATTCTCTCCTCACAGGGGTCTTGCCCTTTAGGTGTGCAGTAATGTTGCGTACCAGTGCCTGCAGCAACTATACACGACGGATGTCGAATTTAGCTCCATGTGGGTTAAATTCAATATCCAGTCGCACATTCTGCACTTCTGCTTTCTGTACAGAAGCCCGAATTCAGGGATAGATTTTACTTATAACAAGTTTGATCTACTCTCTGATTCTATTTCTCATATTCTGGAATCGTATCCGAATAGTGAAATTGTAGTTGCTGGTGATTTCAATATTCATAATTCCAATTGGCTACGCTATTCCAGCCACACAACTCCTGAAGGCTTATCGGCTGTCGAGCTCTTTGCCGAGTCTAATAACTTGACTCAAATAGTGCACGAACCAACGCAACGCAGGGGATGTTGCGGGGCAAGCTCTCAATACTCTAGACCTTTTTCTCACTTCACATCATGAAAAATATGATGTTGAAATGCACGCACCTCTTGGAAACTCGGACCATTGTACCATTTTGGCGTCTTTCTCATACTCTTCTATCCGCAATGCTTCGTCCTTAGCCCCAAAGCGCCTAGTGTGGATGTATGGTAAAGCTAACTGGAGTGGACTTAATGAATTTTTCGCCCACTTCAATTGGAAATTGGAAATTGTGGTTTCTTGATAGAAACATAAATGCCGCAGCCAGAATGGTTGAAGATATGATATTATTTCGAAGGCGGTCCTTCATCCCTAATAAGAAAATTTGCATTAAACCTTAGGACAATCTCTGGTTTAATGAGACATGCAGAATTGCTGTCAGATCTAAGGAGGAAGCTTTCAGAGCATGGCAGGCAAATAAAAATGCCGCCACTGAACAGCTGCGTAAACAGGCTAGAAATCGATGCAATGCCATCCTATGGCGCCAAAAGTTTCTGCACGAACAGCGCCAAAGGAAAAAAGTTCTTCAATGCCAGCGTGGTAGTAAGAACTTTTGGTCATTCGATAAGAAGGTGAAGAACCAAACATCGTCTTCAATTCCATCTCTTCTTAACAATGATCAAATCATCACTCACTCGGTTGATAAAGCTAATTTGTTGGCTAAAATTTTCGCAAAGAATTCCTCTCTGCCCCCCAGCGATCAACCACTACCCGTAGTCGAGAACGTATCTTGCTCTATGCCAGAAATTCATTTTCGGATACGGGTAGTTAAAAGAGTGCTTGCAAATCTCGATGTAAATAAGGCTTCAGGGCCGGACGGCATTCCAGCCCTTGTTTTGGAAAAGTGCGCTACCTCACTGGCTTATCCATTACGCAAACTTTTCAACATGTCATACACCACAGGTGTATTTCCGACATGTTCGAAGGTAGCAAATGTTCAACCAATTCCTAAAAAAGGCAGGACTACTGACCCTGCGAACTACCGACCTATAGCAATCTGTTCGGTGCTTTCCAAAGCAATGGAAAGCATTGTAAACTTGAATCTTGTGAAATATCTGGAGCACAATAGACTGCTAAGTGACCGCCAATACGGCTTTCGAAGACAGCGATCGACGGGAGACCTTATGGCGGTCCTCACCGAGAAATGGAACCATAGCATTGTAAACCTCGGTGAAAGCAAGGTTGTTGCATTGGATATTTCTAAGTCCTTTGACCGGGTGTGGCATAAAGCACTCGTGTCAAAATTGATTGCCTATGGCGGCGGTAGTATCTTCTCTCGTTGGATTACGAGCTTCCTCTATGACCGCTCTATTCGTGTTGTAATAGACGGCATAGCCTGGGAAAACCATTCCCTTAGCGCGGGAGTGCCGCAGGGTTCGGTCCTCCAACCCTTTTCCTTATCTTCATCAACGACCTATTGTCGTCGACGAAGAATCCCATCTACTCGTTTGCGGATGACAGCACCATTTGTCATTCATACTCCTTCACAAAGCGCCCCAGCTCTGTGGAGATTGAGAGAAAACGGCGCCGTATGAATGACACACTTAATAGCGACCTACAAACAATCTCCAAGTGGGGTCAAGCGAACAGGGTCGATTTTAATCCTCGCAAGACCCAATGTTGCCTGTTATCCCACAAACGAGTCTCCCCACATCCCAACACATCCCTGGTTATGGGTGGTGTGAGTATTGCGGAATCGGCAGCTCTTGATGTTCTGGGCATGTCCATTAAGAACGATCTTCGTTGGAACGATCATATTTTTGGCGTGTCGAAAGAAGCAGCCAAGTGCCTCGGCTTCTTAAAGCGGTGCAAAAAATATTTCACCCCGTCCGATCTCCGCATTATTTATACCACCTATATCCGACCTAAAATTGAGTTTAACTCGCACCTATGGGCATGGGCTTCAAAAACCCATTTGGAGCTCCTGGATCGGGTGCAAAACCGTGCTATTAAGCTTATGGGGGGGCAGTAGGGCATCCAGCTCTATTGACTCCTTGGAACATCGTCGAAACGTGGCATGTGTGGTCTTATTTTACCGATACTATTTCGGTAATTGCTCAGTGGAGATGAGCAGCTTGCTGCTATCACTCCGGGTATTCCCCCGGGCAACCCGTTTGAACACTGGCGCCTATGCATTCCACGTCAAAACGATGTTCCAGCGCACTACGCACTACAGAGAAAGTTCGTTCCTGGCCCGTAAAGCGCGATTGTGGAATGGTCTCCCTGCAGATATTTTCCCCAGCACTTATGATCTTAATGGGTTCAAGGCAAGAGTCCATAAATTCTTCACCCGACATCTTTTCTCTCAACCTATATATCCTTCCTGAACCAGCGCAATGCCTCGCATTTATAGGGGTATCCCCTGCAATGGAAAGTATGGAACGAACCACAAAAGATGATCTGCCAATTAGTGGTGGGCATGAAGCGTCGCACGCCAAATTAAAAAATATTTGAAAATCACTCAGTGCGAACTGTACAAAGGGTTAATAAAGAGTATCCCCATCCTTAAAAAAGTGGAAAAAAATTCCAACTACGATATAGGATTGCCTGAAAACTGCATGAACCCATATGAACTGGCTCATGGAAGGAATATCTATTATTTGTTCTGCTGTAACTCTTCTGTTGGCCCCGATATGGTGTAGACGGCCATTTCCTCACACCAGTGTTTGAATTAATCAATTAATTAATTTGTTTAATTCCAATCAGATGAAATCAATCTTAATTAAAATAATTATTATTAAAAAAGTAATCTAAAGTATGATTATTAACGTTAATCATTAATCCCTAATCATTAATTGATCAACTTGATACAACTAATATATCCACAAATGTTGCCAATTCTACGTAAAAGATTAGGTTAGGTTAGGTAAACTGGCTCGCAAGTAGGGCACGCATAGACCCTATAGGGACCTTAGTGGTACCATTTGCGTGGTAGTGTTGCGTATCGACATAAAAGTGATCCGTGAGAATGCGGGTGTTCCTAGCGAATTTCAACAGCGACTTGATGTCGCTGAACGGGGCCCCTAAGTAAGTAAGTCGTAGTCTTAAGATAGCCGGACAGGAGCAGAGAATGTGCTCCAGGGTTTCCTTGGCACCAAATTCTCTGCAAAAATGGGCATCATCCGGCTCGGTGATGCCCATTTTTCGCTCGTAGGACACTGTTAGACAGTGTAGGACGCTGTTAAACAGTGCCTCGTTAGTATGCCTGTAACGGCTCTGCAGTCCTTTCTTGAGAGCGAGAAAAACAATCTTGTTTTCTCTTCATTGAATTTACTTAACATTGTTCTAACGGTTGTGCAGGTAGTTAAACCATTCGACCTCGCCTTAGTCTTTCTCATTAGGTTGTCTACCAAACCTCTATTGATTGCCTGCAGGAACATCAGAACGTTGCTGATTTGCTCGTCTATGCCTTTGTGACCGGGTACCCCATACCCATTCGCACCATTCTCTTCGGCTCTTATCTTTCTGCAGCCTAGCAGACTCTTAATCTACCGATAAGCAGTTATTTCGATTTCTGGAGATCCGATGCCATCTAGGAAAGCATCAGTGTTGGCTCCAGCAATATCAAGGAATACTCCCAAAGCGAATTCTTTGAATTCCAGAGCTCTTTCTATGTGCATAACCAGTGAGTGCACTGCACGGATGTGGACGTGGTCTACATCTTCGGCTGCGATCCTTATGGGTACCAGGCCAAGTGGACTCAACGCTTTCACAAAGGCCGTTTCTAGCGACCGGGCGGTTGTTGAAGCTTGCCTTCTCAGCTGGCTAAGTTTGAGATGCGGAAATCCAGGAGCGTCTGACCCACAGTGGGCGGCCTCCTGGTGAGCGTCTGATCATGGACCATGTCTGGTCGGACCATGTTAGGAGCGGCTGATTTCTCATCATATTTTGGTGGCGTGATAGATATTAAAGAAACGCCAAAGGGGAAGGCGACCCCCTTCATCAAAACCATTCTGGAGGGCTCCAATAAGGACTCTTTCCGGTGCAGGGAGTCGGATCCCCAGTACCGGCGGTCGACAGTGCGCGAGCGGGCTGTCTGGCATCGTTATCCAATGACCGCTTAGGCTGTGCAGCTGGACCCCAGGCTGCGCAGTCTACTAATGTTACTGGGAAGCAGGAGGCGCTCAAACCTGCATTAAGCATGCAAAAGGCGCAGGAGATCACCGCACAGGCTTACCCTCACTTTCAGGGGTGGTGCCTCAGCTCCAGGGCCTTCGACTCGACGCTGCTATGGAAGGGAAATCTATGATTCTCTCGCAGAGTAGCAACGCCGGGTCGGTGGACTCTGAGGCGGAGGCAGCACTCCTGGAGGAGAAGGACGAACCTGCGGCCACTGGTTCCACTCCTGAAACATCATCGGCGGGGGAACACAAGACGAGCAGTGCTGCGAAGAAAGCCAGAAATGGCTACCGGCGCTCTCTTGCGTTTCTCCGCAAAATGAATACAGAGCCTGGATCCTTGTCTGACAAGGAGAAGGACCTCGTCAGGAAGCACCAGAAGATCGTGGCTAAATTCGAAAAGAAGCAGCCGGCGACTTCTGGCACGACCGATTCAGCAACGCCTGGAGACAGTGCAACGGCTGCACGGCCCACCGGAGGTGCAGTGGAGGCGGAAAAGCCTAGAATCAAGGCCACATCCACCATTACTGCACGACCGGGAAAGGCAAAGCCTGGAAACAGTGCCGCGGTCGCTCCGCCAAGAAAGACTGGTCAGAGACCCACCACCTCTTCGAGGCCCATTTCCAACACGGTGGAAAAGGCCGTAAAAAGGGAAAGATCGGGTGACGGCCAGCCAACGAGGGAGGGGAAAAAGCTGAAGCCCTCAGCTAGCTTCTCTTCTCCACAGGAGCTGCAGATTGCCGTAGTGGACCGGAGCGATCCTGATGGGAAAATCCGTCCGGAAAACTGGCTATCTGTAGAGGCGTGCATTCTGCGAGCGATGCTCGAGACGGCCGACGGCGAAATTGATTTCGACGGCGCTTGCTGGCAGAAAGGTGTCAAAATCGTCGGTTGTGGCAACAAGGAGTCCCTCAACTTCTTGGTGCGCACTATCGGCGGTCTTGAGTCCCTCTGGCAGGGGGCAAAACTCGAGGTCATACATCGTGACCGTCTGCCTCTCCGGCCTATCGTTACACACTGGGTCCCCCTCCAGTCATGGAGGATGCCGACACGTTGAAGCTGATAGGTCGGCAGAACAGCGGCCTTACGAAACAGCTCCACGGAAAACCAACGCAGTTTGGTGGACCCCAGAGCTAAGAAAACTTAGGACAGATACTAGGCGTCTCTTCAATAAGGCTAAACTTAGCCGAACTGAAGAAGACTGGGGAGCCTGCAAGGACAGATACTAGGCGTCTCTTCAATAAGGCTAAACTTAGCCGAACCGAAGACAACTGGGGAGCCTACAAGGCTAGCTTTAATAAGTTTAACAAAACTATTAGGGCAGCCAAGCGGGACGAGTGGAAGAATTACTGTGAATCCCACGACAATGTTAACGAGGCCGCCAGACTCCGTTCAGAGAATAATCAGCGAAGCCAAGGTAGCATGGGCAATTGACTCTTTCAGCCCGTAAAAAATCTCCGGGCCCTGATGGTGTTCTTCCCGCTATGCTACAATGGTCTAAGGAGGCGGTGGTCAAGGTCCTGACGAGAATCTTTCGAGGATCTCTCCAACAAGGATATGTCTTGCGTGCCTGGAAGGAGGTTAGGGTGGTGTTCATTCCCAAAGCAGGGAAAGTGAACCACTTAACAGCAAAAGAATGCAGACCTATCAGCCTTTCATCGTTCTTACTTAAGACTCTGGAGCGGCTGGTAGACGTCTATATTAGAGAAGCGGCACACTCCAGAGGACTCTGCAAGGCACAACATGCGTATTGCAGGGGGAATCTGTCGACAGCGCCCTGCATGAGGCTGTCCAGACGATCGAAAGATCGCTGAACGTTAAGGAGTATACGTTAGCCGCTTTCCTCGATATCGAGGGCCTTTAATAACGTTACCTTGGAGGCTATAATCAACGCACTTAGAAAGTTCGAAGTGGGAGAGAAAGTGGTGAGGTGGACCAGTGACATGCTCAGTAGCAGAAGGATCCACTCTAACCTAGGCCTGTCCTCAGTGAGGAAGATAACTACAAGGGGCACACCACAAGGGGGTGTCCGTTCGCCTCTGCTGTGGCTGCTTGTAGTAAATAGCATCTTAGAGATCTTCGAAACCAGGAGGCTACGAGTAGTAGCATATCCAGACGACGCCACTATCCTGATCCCTGGAAGACTCCTGTCCACAATCAGCGATCTCATGGAGTCTGCCGTAAGGGAACTCTCCAGGTGGGCAGAGCTAAATGGTCTAAGGGGCTAATCCCTCGAAGACTCTTTTGGTACTGTTCACCCGGAAATACAAAATACCGAAGTTTAAGCAGCCTAAACTTGGCGGCACTGCTCTCACTCTATCACCCGAGGTAAAATACCTTGGCACCATACTTGACTCCAAGCTCTCTTGGAAGCGCAATGTGGAAGAGCGGGTGAAAAAGAGCCTGAATGCTTTCTAAATTTGTAAAAGGGCTTTCGGGAAAAAGTGGGGATTGCAGCCGACTATCTTTAATTGGATGTATACCGCGATTATACAGCCGATCCTAAGTTACGGAGCCATTGTCTGGTGGCCGGCTACGGGCACCAAGACCGTGGTAACGCAACTTATGAAGGTGCAGAGACTAGCGGCTATGGGAATAGCAGGCACTGTCGAAAGCACCCCCAGGCGGGGCTGGAGGTGATTTTGCACCTTCACCCCATTGAGTTGTTCATTAAGGGCTGCGCCGCTAAAGGCGCTCTCAGACTGAGGGAGGCCAACTTGTGGAGGCAGCACGCTTATGGACACTCTGGAATTCTTAAGTTATACGCGAAGCCGGATATCGGATATCAGCTGGATTCCTGCACGGCTTCCATCACCGTTTTCACCGACGGCTCCAAGATGGAGGAAGGTACTGGAGCTGGTCTCTATTCTAACGTACTGCAGACCCACATGTCATTCAGACTGCCGGACCTCTGCAGTATTTTCCAAGCAGAGATCTTTGCAATTTGGAAAGCTGCCGAACTTATCCGTGACAGTGGGATACCACCCACAGATGTCACAATTTTCGTAGATAGTCAGGCTCTGCAGGAACACCGACTCCGCACCTTGGAGGTCAAGATTCCTGACAGACCTGGCTTGCGCGGCGAAAGTTAAAATCTCGAATCTGCTCTCCTTCATTAAGAGGTCGAACTGGTTTCCCCCTGACTGAGACTGTTGGTTAGCTCCAGAAAACCATAAGAAGGGATTCACAATGGGCTATTTTGGCTTCCGAGTGGAAGTGCGGTCCTGCCGCACACACCCTTCCCTACATAACCTAACCTAACCATCTCGCACATGCAGATTGGCCTGAAATCTTTCGAGTAGAGGTGGCTGCTTTAACCTGACTTCGGTATAAACACAACTCTCGCTACTCTCCAGCTCGTTGGCACGTAGTTGTACCGTAGGCATCCCTTGTATATCGATTTCAGTCGAGGTACAATCAGGCAAGAAGCCTGCTGTAGCATAGTGGGGAATACTCCGTCCGGTCCCGGTGATTAGCTCTGGCGACACAATAGACGCTGAGGATCTCGTTGGTTCCGGGATAGGTACATCTCTGCAACCAGGAAAGTGCGTCCAGCGATTCCTGGCAGTTGCTTACCCAATCTCTATTATCTTTTCGCACGGATGGCTGCCTGGATATAAGCTTCTTAAGTCTCGATACATCCGTTGTTCCTTCCAGACTACTACAGAATTCCTTCCAGTAATCTCTTTTAACTTTCTGGACTTCCTTCTTGTACTGTTTGAGCGCGTCTTTATATTCGACCCAACATAATTAATTTTCTGCCTGTTTGGCAAGTCTAAACATTTCGCGCATGTATAGTCGTCGGCTCCCAAGTTCTTTGTTTCACCAGGGTGGCCTAGACCACTACCCCGTACGTGCGGGAGGGCATGAAATACGACACACCTTATTGAGACAGGTGGTCAGGAGGTTAAGTTTCTTCTCCATCATCACATGAGAATTTATTAGCTTAGATGTCCCCAGTTTTTTGCCAAGTACACGTCTAAAGAGATCCTAGTTTGTATTCCTGGCATTTCTTACAGTTATGGCCTATTTCCACTGAGCCTTGAATGCATTTAACGTTTAAATGTATTTAACATCGAGTTTGTTTATCGAAATGCGTAAACCAGGGGTGCCCAAGATCTTCTTATGGAAGAGCAAACACCAATACATATAAACGAATTCATACGCTAGACAACAACAAAACCTACGTTGAAGATTACTGTCGCCAATGTGTACCAACAAAGCATACTGTGCTGTGTGTGTATACTAGAATGCTCAGCCTATGCCGAAGAGCATTTGTGTGATGTGAGGGCGGGCAGGAAGGCTACAAGCCTTCCATAGCACTCAGTTCATTTCGGACCATTGTACTATGCCCATGGGGGATAGGGAAGGAAAATGAGAGTAATATCTCATATTTCACCCGTTTTTTAAATGCGTATGCAACACTGTTTTTCCAACATATGTTACAGCACACATTTCAAGCGGATTGGGAAAGGGAGGGGGAGGGGACCTACAGTTTAACGCCGAATCCGAACGGCGATTGGCAGTTTTTCGTTCACACTTGGAGGTTTTCCCATTGCCTGCCAAGAGCGCACTTGTGCGATTCTTGTAATTCTCATCTGCTTCATGTGGATAGCGATAGAAGTAGACGAGTTTTTCACCAGCCCGAGCCAGGAATCGAACCTGGGGCCTTTGGTATGAGAAGCCAGCGCGCTACCCGCTGGACTATCGAGGCCGACAGAGCATTTACAAAAACAGATGAGCAACAAGAGCATAGGGCATGGGCACCTCTGATTTATATCATTGACTTTTCACTAATATCGCCAGTTATTTATTGCATACATATGGAAATGTTTCATTTTGGTCTGAACCATTATTTTTGCTTTTGAATTACAGTGAAATTATTGACCTTTGGTATGTTTTATAACAATCGTTACATAGATTTTAATATGTAGAATTGGATTCAGTAAAAAAACGAATAACTTAAAAAGTGTAATTATTGCGTTTTGTTATGGACTTCCTCAGTTGTAAACAGTTTTGTTTAGTGACAAAAACGGTTCATTTTAGATAGTACTGACGGCTTTTAATACTTTTAGCTCGATAAGTTGGTTTCAAGGAAGTCTGTATGAGCCGGACATTATCAGGTGGGTATATAATTGTAAATTGTATTGTAAAACTTAACTTGGTTTCTGAATAAAATTAACTTCTACAATTACTGCGAACGTAATGGTAATATAATAATCAGAAGAACTTTGTGGGCCTGAATTTATTTTTCAGCAGGATAATGCTGCTATTCGCAGTTCTAGAAAAAACAATGGGCTTATTCAAGGACAAAAATGTTCAAATTTTTGATTGGCCAGTTCGAAGTCCTGACTTAAATTACATCGAGCACCTTTGGGTTCCTGCTTAAGGTGTTTACGCAAAAGATTTATTCAAAGATTGACTTTAAAAAAGCGATTAAATATGTTTGGGCTTGCATACCGGCACAAACTCTTCAGAATCTTATTTTGTTTGTGCCTAAAATATTTCAAACCGTAATAAGAATTGGACAAATTATTTAAAAAACTATTTAGAGTACATTGAGCTATGACAACATTTTTACTTAACGCAATTTTATATTTTTATATGTTCTGAGTTTATGTGAATTGCCACTTCAAATTGTGCCATTTTATGAAAACAATAAATAAATTGGCAGAACAGTTACTTAATTGCGATTTCTTCCTTTAGTTCTTATAGACTATAATTTACAATAAATATTTCAGTCAAACTATTTTAACTGAATCCATTTTTTAAAGAAAATGTAACAAAATCCAATCAGATTTAGGTGAGTTTATGGAAATTGCCACCAGTGTATTTTTGTAAATTTGTAAAAACTCATATAAAGCACATTAAAAAAATTTACCAGTAATGTGATATACTATTTTTCCTATGTACTTGAATTTATTCAAATTATTTGTAAGAAAACGGTGGTTTTTAAACATTTTGAAGCATGTGAAGATACGAACAAGGATTAAAATCAGTGTTCGGTTTACTTTATTAGATAGAAATTCTACAACTTGTTTTTTTAATAAGCTAAAAATATACCTATTTCATTAATCCTTACAGTTAAATTTACATTTATCAGCGTTCCATTTGCGAATTTTCCTCCACCTTCCTTTTCAGGTATATCTAGTACTGGAAGATAGTATGTATAGGTAGTAGTATATTACCCTCCACGACCTATATCAGAATACCTGAATTTAACTTCTTTTAAAATTATAAAAAGACATTTTTATTATAGCAATTATTCGAATGAGCTATATTTTGAATAGCACCCAGTTTTTTATTTTAATTTACCTCAAGAATTAAAATGTGTTCTTTTTATGCCTTAAAAAAAGTCACTCATATGCCACAACACCTATACTACCATATGCGGCCAACGCTGCCGTTTCAAATCTTGGAGTTTGGGAAAATTCGCGTTGCCTGTTGCACACTTTTCTCTCATGATTTTTCATTTAGCACGTCGGAAAATTAAAATATTTATTGTAATTCAACTTTTTTGCGGGAGCATTGCGTGGGCTGTAATTGGATAAATAGAACTAGGTGAAGTAGTTTGTGAACTTCACTGTTAAAATTTAACCACTGCAGTAAGGCCAGACTATTCCCGATTAATTAAGTACATATGCACGTATGTAGATTTCGTAAAATGTGGGTCCTGTAAGTCGTTACGGTTCGTTTCTCATTCGTGTTAGACACAAATATTGAGATAAATCAAAAGTTCTCCAATTAAATGCTTTATTAAAAGTCATTATTCCCGAATTACATGTCCAAATGAAAATGCTGCAATCCTTCACGCCTGCTAATGAAGCTTTAGAATAATAGCGGACCTCTAAGAATACCATCTAGAAATCTACGATTAGCGATCCATTGTGGCAACAAGCACTCGTGGGTCGCGCGAAGTGGGATCAGGTTCATCATCGCCACCGGGCGGCGGTATGTCATCATCGTTATCGGTGCGGGATGGTGCCGACGGCCACTTATCTTTTGCCTTGCTGAGATATTCGCGATTCTCCTCATCACTTAGTATTTTAAACGGCTGGTCCTTGCCGACAATTGCAACCGATATATTCTACAAACAACGCAAACCGTGTCAATACAAGCGTTGTGATAAAAATAAGTCAATTAATTACCAATGATTCGCTGTCCTCGTCATTTGGTAGCGAGCCTCGAATAGCCTGGATACCTTGACAAATCAGTTCGTCCTTATCTCCATTGAAAGAGGAACCTTCTTTCCCGTTTAAATGCCTCTCTAAGAAAGTACGTGCACTCTGCGAACGAGAACCGATCGACATGGCTTTACAGTTGAAAAAGTTGGCAGACGGGTCCACCTGATAGATATGCGGCCCTTGTTCATCATAGCCGGCCACCAACAGGCCAACGCCGTACGGTCGCCGATCGTACCGCTGCGTGGTCGCTTGCATTTTATTTCCCAGCACTGTGATCAAGCGCGACACAGGGTATTTCGTACCATATGCGTATTTATAATTCAAACACTCTGAACGGAGGTAGTTGCTCAAAACTCGCGCATCTGCTGTTATTCCAGCTATAGAAACACCCAAGTGATCATCAATAGGTATGATCTTTCGCTGCGAAGAGGACAGTTCCGAAGCTGCCCGACGCAGAGCCACCAGCACGGCATAATCACTATTTTTGAGACCGACCGTAGCAGAGCCTAGTTTTACTGCCTCCATTGCGTATTCCACCTGGTGAAGGCGGCCTTGAGGGCTCCACACCGTAACGTCGCTATCGTACTGATTGCGAAACTGAAAAATTAAACAATTTTATTGAATTTAATTATAAATTGTTGTGAGTGCTCTCTTACCATTGTGACAAGCCAAAAATTTCAACAGCAATTGGAATGATTCGGCAAATCCAAAGTGTCAATTCAACAAAAAGCCAGCAGTGGCTTCGTAAACGACGTTGCCGGATCTTCTCCCAAAAATCATGCAAAGTAAACTTTAAGAACAAAACTTTTTTCAGCTGTCAGTTAGTACAATTTTTCAAAGTGTGTACTACATCTACTACATACAAAATTAAATCTATCATAATTTGTTTTTAATGCATCCATCTAATCCTACATTTTTAATCAGTACAATTATACAAGTGAACCACGTAGAATGAGGACCTTTGTTTTGTATGATAAAAGGAGAGAAAATTGTATATATATGTCATATATGTCATAATACACAAAAAATTAACCCAGAATAATACCCAATTGTTTAAACTTGGAGCTATTTCAAAGAAAATTTTTAAAACAAGAACCAGAGTCTAGACTAGTCTTGAAATTTCCAATCGGTCAAAAAATTTTGAACATATGCTTTGCGTATTTAGATAATAAAAGTGAGAGAGCAGCCAAAGCAGCTGTTCGCTATTTGCCCGCTGAAATGAATTTGACGTACAACTGATTTCCACTAAAAAGGACTAGTAAATAAGATTTTCTGCTTATTAATCAATTTCAAATTGTTAACTATTTCATTCGCATGCGATGCGACCTCTTGCATTTTTGCTGTTTTCTTGTGGTTTTGCAAAATTCTTTGGTAATTTTTCATACAAATTTAATTTTGCTCTCTCTCTATGAAAAAGTGGTGAATAAGTACACAGCTGTTTTTGTAGATACATTTCCGCGCCAAAAATTTATCTTTTAGAGGTGGCAGCTCGCGGACTTCTGAATATGCAAAATAATGAACATTGGTTTTTCATTTATATATGACCCGGAAGAAAGTTTTTACTACTGAGGAAGTTCCACAGCAAGTAATTTGCAATCAACAAATATTATTCATTTTAGTTTATGTCGCTACAGTCGTGCATTATATACGAGCAAATTTTCATATAAATTTCCTTTTGATGATCCTGCTGAAATGCGAGGTGGAAAACAATCAGCTGTTAATTGTTCGCGAAATTTCCGGCATCACCGCCTTTGACAAACAATATTATTTTATATGAAAAACTATACCGTAACAAGGATTTATGGGCGTTTTCGATTCTAACTGAATATTTAAATGGTTTGCTATCATAAAATCATATTCGTAGTTGCTTTTGTTAATACTTTTCTGGCATTATTGTGCTGTCACTTTCTATGTAATTGTTGTGCGGCCAATAAGACAAAATCGTGGTGAACCTATATCAGCTGTTTCTTTGTTGTGAAAATTTCCGCGATTGGAAGTTGGACCACAGATTTAACTTTCATGCTGAAATCTATTCGGAAGAATATTACATGTTATTTTGCACACCTACAGGAAAATACAAGAACGTTTGCATCATTAAAGTTTGTTCGTGGGTTTTGATATTGCTGCATTTTTGCATTCTTCCGACGGTGTTTCTCATACATATTTCGTGCTGCCAATAAGTAAAAGCAAAGAATTTGAAGTAATATAGAACGCGCATCTCATACAAGCAAACGCGTTGTATGGCGGTTACTGCTGGTAGTACCCTCTGTTATTGACAACAGAACCCTCTGTTACTAACAGCAGAATTCTCTGTAACTTCAGCGTAACATGTGAGTAGAAGCAAAGAAAATAAACATACAGAAAGCTTGCTTTACAAGCGAGACCGTAGTTTTATGTCTTGCGCTCTTTAGTTGCGCTCACTGCAGCGATTCTGCGTTAGCAGTGCTAACTTAGCACACTGCTGCGGCGTGGGATTTTTGGGATATGAAGACGATGTGCTGTTGTTGTTGTTGTTGCGCTGGCGATAAGCCGAAATTGTAAAACGATTTTTATTTTCTGGCTGGCTTTTGTTCTTCTTCTATAAGCCTGCACGGCGCACAGTGGCTCAATTTGTCATTTTAGGTTGCGAAAATCATAACTTCTTAACGAATAGAGATAATTTGAAAATTTTTGTTGCTGTTGATTAGAAATCCATCAGGCTATTGTATTCCAATTGTAAACTCAATCGACGTAGAGTGTGCTACGTAATACTTTGTCAAAGTTCGGCTTACTGTAAATAAGAATAATGCGAGCAACAATGATAAGTTTTAGTTGCAGAATTAATGAAAATTCATTAAAAAAGATGAAAAGTAAAAAGAAATTTAAGAAATAAGCTGAAAGAGTCAAAATTAGAACCAGAGTTCGAAAAATTTACATAAAAAGTCAATTTTTCTTTGGACAAAAACAATGCTAAAGTTTTATTATGACTATATTTGATGGATAGCACATTGGGTGGGGTGGGAAAACTGTTTTTTATTCTTTTAACACGACCCGGGCTTGCAGGTAAAACTGCTTCCACTATAACGCCTTTCATTTTCTCCTGATCCTTATTTTATTTTATGATCAAAGCTTCTGACAGGTGGGTAGTAGTTATTGTTTCCGTTGCCTCCATAAGCTTCCTTTTTTATTAAATGACGCACAGTCCTGAATTGACTTTTTCGGCCTTCCTTTTGTCGCCTTTTATGTCGATGGTTGGTCATCGCTTATGCTACATGCATCTCCTGCATCGAAGTAAATTGTTTTTTCCAACCACTCCTCATTATTTTGGACAAAATTGAATTTGGTACGGTTTGCCGCAATCCATTTCAACTTTGTAGTGCGATAAGTCCTGGATATCTTCTCTTTAGTCGTAGATATGTTGGCTGCAGGCAAACTTCCTTCGACGTAACCAATTTCTTTAGTGATAGCCAGAACGAACTTCTCCTTTGTCTTCGAAATAGTAAATATATCAAACAGCTTCGAATTTTTCAAAAACATCTTTGTGCTTCTTCTTCGGTTTAGTTGCAGTGGCGGAGTTGAAGTAGTGTCTAGTTCAAATTAAATTCGAAACTAACTTCACTTACTCCAAACTCCTTTATTTATAAGTAGGATTTGCATATGCATTCAAATAGCAGGTACTAAGCTTCTAGTACTAACAGGTACCTAAACAGTTGTTAGGTTTTCCCGCGTTGTGGGATTTTTGAGCAGCCCAGACACATAAGTGGGTTTTAGACAGTGCACATAGATATAAGTCTGCTTTTTGTTTTTCAATAACTAATTGTTTCATTTGCGCGGTTCAACTCAAAGACTAACTGACTGAGTTTTGCTCAAATTAAAAAACAAAATTTTTAACAGGCACAGTGTTAGTATTTTGTTAAAAACAAAAACATTACATCAAAGGATACATGATAGCTGATTGCCGGAAATGAAAGCCAACTTGTTTTTCGTACGTGCGAACTGCGCATCCAGCAAAAGTACTCTTTACTTCGAGCTTACAGCAATATACGCCAAAAAAAAAGTCGACTTAATATGGAGTTGCAAGCTTGTATCACATCTTAAATGAAGCCAAAATCCAAATTTGCATGCCCTGGTAACGATTATAATCGCTTGTAATTGATTTACTATCAAAATATTGACGAACTTGTTCGAACGCACGCACCCGAAAGCACAAAATTGCGCGAGGTGGCCACAGAAAAATCGCTGTAAAATCCAGTCGGGCAAAATCGGGCACCCGATCTCTTCAGGGCAGTACTCACAGAAGACTAGTGAACAATTTTCCCAAAGACGGAACCGTGGCAAGTATGGCCTTTTTTTTAAGTCTATCGAAAGTTCAAAATGTGTGATAAAAACAGTGCTTCAAGTAAGTGCCTATGAAAAGACAACCACAACAACCAAATTTTTTTTCTATATTTAATTATTTACTACAAATGCCTTCTTTTACAATGCTGGTGCAAAAAGTTTCAATTAATTTGTTCCTTTCCGTATTTTAAAACTTCAGCTTTGCCGAAAAAGTGCAAATTGCTGATATTAAGTATTTCACACTCTAAAAATTGCTCAACTTTGACGGGCTCTACAAGCAAAACTATCTGTCCAATTTAGTTAAGGTTTTCGGATTTCTTAGGTCCAAGCATTTATCTATCGGACAGGTATAACAGTTTCCCCCAAATCGAACATGACAAAATTGACTTTTGCAACCTGCGTCGGCAGAATCAGCCACTGTGCTCCTGAACTCACTGCCGACTGTAGTGTGCACAAAATCATAGAAAAGAAAATAAAATATGGTTGGCATGGCCACTTATATGATCGCTACAAGCAATAAAAAAGAAATAATAATAAGTAATCAACAGAGACAATTAAAAAGGGAAATGAAAAGAAAGAAAGACTTTTTATTAGCCCGCAATAATTTTTAAAGTAGAGTAAGTTCGGGTAATGTGATATGGTCGGGTAATGTGATATAGTGGCTTATTTCACAGGTGCGTTGACTTTTTTCAAAATTAACCTTTTTAAAACATCATAACAGCTATAAACTCGTGCTGCATGATTTTGGATGTGCTTGAGTAAATAGTTTACAGTGAGTGTGATGAAGTGCTTTGTGTAGGCTTGCACAAGTTTTTGGTCACGAAGCTTGACAGCATAAAAGGTACAAAAAAAATTTTATTACAAAGTTCGAGGCTAATCAGAAGTAAATCAGTGATATCGATTATGAGTTTGCGAGATATGCTCTTCTTAACAAAATTATTATTGTTTTTCTATAATATTTTTTTCACAAAAAGTCAATTTCGGGTAATGTGATATAGCAAAGTTCGGGTAATGTGATATATAGCATCTCAGTACCCAAACTTATGACAGTAATACTATTTGTACACAGAAATGTATGATATATATACTTTATTTTATAATATTTTATAATATTCTCAAAAATCAGTTATGGTTAAGTTTTAGATTAAAAAAATCCATGAAATCATGTTTCTCGATAAAAATTGTTAACCCTTGGTTTACCCCGTCAGATTGTGATTTTCCCAAAAAATGAGAAACACGTCTCTAATTATTTTTGATTTGGAGTATTTTCACCAAGTTTGAAATTAATAGGTCTGTTAATTAACGTTTTTCGGGTTTATCACATTTGGAAGCTTGCTTAAATGAACTAAAATAAGAAAATCTAATACTGTAACTTTATGGCCACAGCATTCGCCATGGAACCATTCAGGTGTAGAATATTTACACTATTCCTCAGGCATGCCTTAATA
Source organism: Melieria picta (assembly GCA_964056695.1). NCBI lineage: Eukaryota > Metazoa > Arthropoda > Insecta > Diptera > Ulidiidae > Melieria > Melieria picta. The sequence continues at coordinate 91,075,642 of OZ057399.1, forward strand.
ACAGTTTTTTAAGGTTCTGCTTAGAAAATTATCAGGCCCCGACGGCTCTTCATGCAAGTTTGAAATCAATGGACCCAATAAATCAAGTTTCTTTTCCCCTTTGTTGAACCCGTATGATTTTGATTACAAAATACTTGTCAAATTATTTCTCATTTGTAGTGCTTTTACCATATTTAAAGTCAATAGACCTATTTAAGTACAGTCGTGTCTGGGTATAGTGAACACCCGATATAGTGAACACCTCGATATAGTGAACACCCAAATTTTGATATGGAGCCCCTAAATATTGAAAAAAATTTTAATTTAAAAACAAAAAGGTGCTTTTTGAGCAAATAAAACGAGTTTTTGAACAAAAATGTTAACCTTGATATAGTGAACAACCTCGATACTGTGAACAGGCCTTGCAGTAATTAGTTCACTATATCCAGACACGACTGTATGTTTTTTCATACAAACTTTTAACCCTTGGTTTCCCCGTTAGATTTAGATTTTCAAAAATTAAAAAGACGTGTCTAATTATTTTTGATTTCGTGTTTTTATCAAATTTGAATCGTCTTCCCGTGTTTTTCAAACTTGTAATCCACCATGTCACAATATAAACAAATAATTTTACTTGGAACTCGCCACGTAAAAATATTTGAAAACATTTTAAATTGGGATCAACCACAGTATAAATATCTGCAAGTTTATAAAACAATTAAAGAGGACAGCAAAAAGCCATACACCACAAAGATTTGATTGATGGTGACATTACAGCAATTTGTGCAGCAAAACCAATCGGCAACACAAAAAAGCATACACACAATAAATGACAACAACAAAAAACATTAGCGAATCCCGAATCATCTTCGTTAAAACGACGATGACGATGCTTTGGTTCGTTGTTGCTCTCCGCTTGCGCTTCGACAAACAAGATCAATAAACATACATGCACAAAATTATTGAGCGATCACAACGCTACAACAACCACATTTCAATGTGCACGAGTGACGCCGTTGCGAATAACAACTTGCTTTTTGCTGTTGCCTACGCAAATCTAACAGAAACTGTTATAAACTTAACATTCTCAAATGCCTACGCTTCGCGCTTCCCGCTCGCATCATAACAGCTGAAAACACTTTTGTGCCCACATGCGCGTTCTATATTACTTCATATTCTTTGATGAAAGCCATGGTGAGTAAATATCTGCTTATTTGTTTATTTGCTCGTTGCTCGGGGTAAATTAGAAATAGCTCAACTTTATAACAATGAAGTCTGATATTATATAAGTAAATATTGTTATATCTCAAAAAGCCCTTTTTCTAAACATCAGATACGTCCACATATTGTTTGATTCTATGACTGAATAAATTTCAAGAGCTTTCTGCCTAAAAACTGTCTCTCATGTGCAGAATCACAAATGGTTTTTTATTCAGTTCTTAGGTAAAAGATAATATTTGGCATGAGAACACCTCTTTTTCTTACAAAGAGCATTCATCGGATGCAATATGAGTGCGAACATAACATGCGCAAGATTAAAAATAAAACAACACCTCAAAACGCAATCCCGTTCGCAATAAATTTCTGAAATAAACACAATTTGTTTGTACTTGTGCAAACAAGAAATTTCTTCAAATAATCTACTAAAGCGAATATTAATCAAAACGCATTTTGATACATTAATTTTCTTGATTTAAATCTATTTTTGTGCTTGAATAATTTTGTGCTATAACAAAAAAACTTATAAAATCAGTTTCACCACGCAATTTTTCGGGCTTTAGGAAACAAAGTTGCATGTTCTATTGACTTTTCGAGAACATACGACAAAAGCTTTCTCAGACAACGTTATCTGCGTAGTATCTTTCGTGCTGGGAAGCATGTTGCCTGCCCGGTCCTGATGTGACAGCGATTGGTCTTGATGTGACAGGTCGATATGAGTGCTGCCAATTCATTTTACAGGAGTTTCAAGACTAGTATAGACTCTGCAAGAACATTTTAGCAAAGCCTTGCTGTACTGGCAGCACTACATCTAACCAGTGTTCGGACCTGGCAAATACAAAATCGTACTGATAACTACAAAAAAGTGTAGCAGAACCAAAATTAACGTACTTAATTTTTCGAATATGGAGAAAACCAATGAACAATGAACAATTAACATCGCCAGTCCTTCACAATCATGCATTGATATAATATGGTAGTGCCCCCTAAAAAAAATATGCGAATAAAAAAGTTACAACTGTTAACGTATTTCGGCAATCGTGATTAGAAAACGTGCAATGCATAACTCTTTTTTTGGGAATCCTTTTTATTAATTGGTGCTGCCAAAGCATTTTTCTCACATTGTGATTCAGAAAAAATCGTAGTAGATTGGGTTTGAAGTGGAGTGACTAGGTTTATAAACTTTACGAAAAACGTAGCAAAATCAATACGATCGTAGCAAAGTCCGAACACTGCATCTAACATAAGAATTCTGTGATCAAAAACGATAAACGCATAGGTCGACTTAAGACATCGGGTAATCTTTGCGTATTCAGTGAGAAAACAGCTCACGAAGCAGTTTCTCAGAAGACGATATCTGGGCAGTATCTTTCGTGGTGGGAATGGATGTTGACCGCTCGCGATGGATTTAGACCCACCCTGTCATGGAAACTTGGAAGAAGGGGTGGATATTGACAGGGCGGGGTGAGTGCTGCCAATTCGTTTTACATAAGTTTCACGTCTAGTTTAGTCTCCGTGTATAGGCTGCACTTCCATAAATCACCCTGCAAGACATTACTGATGGAAACTCTCACACATCCATGAAAATTCTCGCTGAAACTAACACATTTACATATTCCCTTTGAATTAAAAAAATTCTGAATTAAAAAAAATGTCTTCTGCTTCAATGATAATAAAAGAGACAGTTCGGCTACATTTCTTACAAACGTGAAGTTATGTATGAGAGAATAGAGATAGCTAATGTATACATTGGCTCGTGAACCTGACAGGTGCTCGTGCACATGACGCGCAAAAATCGTGAAATTTTGTGAAGTTTGTGTGCTTGCGGACGGGCGCTGGAATCTTAGAAAAGGAAAAAAAGGAAGGAAAAGGCGAAAAAGGAAAGCAAAATAAAGATAAGTATTTGTGTTTAGTGAATTAAGTAATAAAATTTAAAAAATAACGTTGGAAAATTGCTTAAGCAGAGAGAATCCAATGACTCGAAATTGAAGAATTTTCGGGAATCTGCTCAAGCAATGGAATGTGCGGTAAAATTTTCTGAAAAATTCTTAACTAAATGTTAACCCCTTTCTTAATCCCTATTTTAGACCACGTACTTACACAAAATCAAAGGTTCAACTGGAGATGAAGATATCAGCATCGAAGCATCAGCATCTTACTTCTATGGCCTAAATTAATTAATTAACTTTTAAATTAACAATTTTAGTTTATTTAAAAAATAGATGAATAATTGTTATTGTAAAAATAAACAATTAAACAACCAACAAATTACTTTTAATCAGTGCTGATAGGTTTATACACCAGTCCTGATATCAGTAATCCATGAAGTTTCTATCAGGGCTGATTAATCAGGACTGACAGAAATTCTGCTGAAGGCTGATGTGAGGGAGCGAGACAGCTTGATAATCACAAGGTATTCAAACCACAATGATAGAAGGTGCGAGCGAACAGCTGCGTATTAAATCTTTTGTCATAGTAGGTGGGAGCTAGACAGCTGTATATCTGTGCCAGATACCAAACCTCCTGTGTTAAAAGGTGATGCAAAATCACACGTATACGTGAGTTTCTATCAGAATTTTAACACGGCTTTTCAGAAACTGATGGGAATTCTGGTGGAAATGTCTATCAGCACTATAGGTTAAATAACACTGTACAACAAAAAAAAAATAACAAGGTTCTGACAACGGATTCTGGTAGAGGGGGCCAAAAAAAATATACGTGTATCGGCGTTTTGAAAGTTTACGTCTGAATTTTTTTAGGGGGGTCAAAGTTCTCCCCTTTTTGCACATTCTTATGGTGAATCGGCATACGAAAACCATGTAACCTCACATTTTAGGTATATGATGTGTTCAGCAATTTGATGTAAAATACTACGAAGAACATTTTTGTGGAGCATTTTAACCCTGTTGCTCCTATTTGTATGGGTCCATTTGACCCTTTTTTCTAAAATGCCAAAAATGTCCTGTAAAACAGGACTTTTTAAGGACAAAATGTACACGAAAATATTTGCCATAAAATTCTACTATAAGTCTCTGAATACATCAAAGCTCAGAAATTAACTTGAACGCCATAATCAAGCCAAAACTGAAAATGTGTTTAAGTGTTAATTTCGTACTTAATCAAAAACGTGGACCAGCCAACAAAAAGCCATACACCAGAAAGATTCGATTGATGGTGACATTACAGCAATTTGTGCAGCAAAACTAATCGGCAACACACAATAAACGACAACAACAAAAACATTAGCGAATCCCGAATCATCTTCGTTGAAACGACGATGACGATGCTTTGGTTCGTTGTTTGCTCTCCGCTTGCGCTTCGACGCATGCAAAATATGAGCGATCACTATGCCACAACAACCACCATTTCAATATACACGAGCGGAGCCGTTGCGAACAACAACATTGCTTTTTGCTGTTGTCAAACGAACGAGCGAGAGTAAATGCAAAAAATAGCAAATCACTGTTTGCGTTCTCGCAAACTGTTGAGCGCGAGCAAATATCCCGCAACCTATGCCTCCGCTCATCTCTTCTCCCCTGCGTCAACAAACACGCTTGCAAAACTTTTGAAGATGCGTATTCTTTATATTGTATATTCTTTGCTACTATTCATAAGCACCGCATAACATAAGTATCGCAACCGCATTAAAACAAAACCCGAACGAATTCGCGATGATGTGGTCATTATGAGTATTGCTCACACAAACACTTTGTTTGCGTCGGTATCCGTCGTTTGCAGGGAATGAAAGCAATGAGTACAAGTATCCATTATGCACAATGGCGGCATGGATTTTGCCAGCTCAACTGCTGCTAATATTCTAAGAAAGTTGAAGTCTAGAACCTATTACATTCATTACTAAGGACTGTACCGAAAAGAAACTGCACACATTCTTTTGCTCACAACATAACGATTTTTATTAATTTTCGTTTCAAAATTTTTTGTATTGAAGCCTATTGTGTTTTTATTTGTATTTTATTAAAATTTATTTTAAAAATTTATTCTCTTAATTTATGGCGAATTTTTTGTTTTATCCCCTTTATAAAATTCTGCACACCCTCTTTTGTACCGGCAGTGCTGGCCTTAAGCCAGTTTTTTTTAAGTCCTTGACGTCAGCGGCAACTCGACTATCCTTCCTTAAATTTTGCTTGACAATAGCCCAATATCTCTCTATAGGGCGGAATTCTGGAGCGTTTGGCGGATTCTCCTCTTTTGCAACATAATTGACATTGTTTTTTTCTAACAAAGTCAATGCTGAACCGGCGTAGTGTGCGGTAGCTAAATCGGGCCAAAATATTGTCGAAACATTATGTTTTTTTATAGAATGGTATAAGCCGATGGTTTATACACTCTTTTTTGTAAATCTCAACGGATATAGTGCCCTTTGTAAAGAAAGGAAAAGTTCTAAGGCCGAAAGAACAAATAGCCAGCAGATGAGAACTTTCTCGCCAAACTTTTCGATTCCAATTGTTGACACTGACAGGTCGACAGAACCACCTTTCTGCTTTGTGTAAAATTGGGGACCTGGTAATGTTCTTGAGTCCATTTTAATGTAAGTTTCGTCGTCCATCACAACACACTCAACAACATTTTGATATAAGCGATCGTACATTTTTCGAAGCGTTGTTATCCCCACTTTCACTTGTCTTTTACTGTTTTTGGGTACATTTTGTTTTTTGTAAGTTTTTATGTTATGCCTTTGCTTCACTCTTTGAATCATAGTGGCACTTGTTCTAGCTTTTTTTGCTAAATTTCGTACAGACATTGAATTGTTTTTTCTTATTAATGTTAGCAATTTTTTTCAAGTTTCGGGTCACTTGGACATTTTTTCTTCCACTTTTTGGCAAATCTTTGAGAGAACAAGTATCTCCAAATTTGATGATTACATTTTCAGACTATTGACACTGAATTCGTATCGATTGGCCAACTATCTGTACGAAATTCCCTTTTCAGAGCAGTAATTGTGCATAATTTGCTTACACACCTGCTCTTCGATTCGCGGCATCGGGAAAACTGTACTACGAGTAGCAGAGAAATCAAGGACAATAAAAGCACAAATGATCATGCTTTCTAACGGTACATTCCGCATTGCGATCAAACGTCTACACTAAGAGAAATATTGAATCAAAAGTGTGCAGTTTCTTTTCGGTACAGTCCTTAGGTATCGCATTTATATGCACACAAAATATGCACGAAATATGCATAATATATGCACTCCATCCAGGTCGAACCACTGAAGCTAAAAACATGAAATTTGCAGTGTAGGTACATCTTGAAAAATGAACCTTTGTTAAAAAGGGATTTTTCGATATTGGGGGTCTAAAAGGGCAAAACATGGGTTAAGGTGTTATATGAAAAAAGTTGATTTAATGGACCTATGGATTTCAAATTTGGTGAAAACACTTCAAATAAAAAATAATTCGACACGTATTTTTCAATTTTTCGAAAATCAAAACTTAACGGGGTCAACCAAGGGTTAAGGTTCGTAAACGGAAAGACTACGAAAAAAACATGAACCGGTAGGCCTATTGACTTAAGGGGTTATAAGTATACGTTTTCATGAGTCAAAAAATCGAAAAAAATTTTATGATTTATTTCGAACAAATATACTTTCAAGAGTTTATGTTCAAAATTTCAAGTCAATCCGAGCAGTAAATCGTAAGTAGCAACTCGATTTGTAACGCGCTATCTGCCTTGCGATAGGCAGAATGAAGTGCACTCAAAACTTTAAACGTGATTTTCTCCAAATGATGTTTTTTGAAAAATGCCTTTGCGGTGACCACGATATCTCAAAAACTACTTGACCAATTCATTTTTTGTATTCTTTTCCTAGTTACAATACGGAGTACTTGAACGATCATTTTTTCATTTGCAGTATTTGTCTTAATTAATAATTTTTTTAAAATACATTTTCGAGACTAAAAAAATCGCCTTTTTTTACATTATGGTTGCCGTATGAAAAAAAAGGTTTTTTTTTCGAAATTTTTCGTTCAAGTACTCGGCGCTGTAGTAAACAACTGTAAATTTTTTGTCTTTTTGATTACAGTTGAGTTGTTGGCATTCAAACGTGGTCACCGCCAGACTCTGCAGAAAAAACGCGCATCAGGACAAGAGCTACAACTTTTACAATTTTCAATACTTTTTCATATTCGGCCACTCTTTTTTTTTCGTAAGAATATGTACTATGTATACCTGTTATGCGAGTTTCTAATAAATTATTTCAAATAGCCCAAAAAAAATCACAAATATGCCCTAAGTTTCCTGTACCAAAACGTATATAACCCCTTAAAAATTGGTGAAAACATTAGAAATAAAAATTAATTAAACACCTGTTTTTTTACTTTTGTAAAAATCTAAATTTAACTAGGTAAACCAAGGGTTAAATGATTGTATGGAGAAACAAAATTTTTTGGCCCGTTTGACTTCAAACTTGGTAAAAGTACTTCAAATGCGAAATAATAAAACACGTGTTACTCAGACGTAACACGTGTTACTACTCAAACGAGTAAACTAAGGGTTAAATGTTTGTATGGATAAGCATGATTTAATGGGGTTTTTGTCTTCAAACTTAGTTAAAGTGCACCAAATGATATATAAAACGAAACGTTTTTTTTATTTTTTCGAAAATCGAAATCTGACAGTGGTATCGTGCGCGAATTATTATTAACAAATTTTGTTTGCAGCCGCCGTAGCTCAGCTGGCTAGTGCGTTGGGCCGCGAGTCAAATGCGACGCTCGAACCCAGGTTCAAGACTCCGTTGCTGCTCTCTCAGCTGGAAATGGCAAACCTCTGAATGTAAAGTTGCCATGAAAAAGCTCCCAACTCGCCGTTCGGAATCGGCATAAAACTGTAGGTCCGTTCGAACCTTGTAAAAATTCGCACGCACAACACGGATGGTTGCGGGTAGCTAGGCCTTAGTCGCGGTATCGGGCTGTCGTGCCAGTCAATTATATTGTTTATTAAAAATTAATTAAACAAATTTTGTATTTAGTTACGTATGTATATTGTAACGATGAGGCACTCTGTCGCTGTGCTATGCGTGAATGCTTTTACGGGCATACTTTTAGGCATGCACTTTGAAGTACGGCCGGCGATGGTAATGGGCTGTGCGAGAACGATCGAGAGAGTGAGTCCAACTGGAATGTGCAAGAACAATCGGCGCGATAACCAAACAAGTATAAAAGGCAGCCGGTTGCAGCGCAGAGAGTCGAGTCTGATTCGAGCAAGCAAAGGGGAAACAGGCAATAGTAGTAGTGTAAAGACAAACAAGTGTAACTTTGTAAATAAAGTGATTGCTGGTTTTGGAATGCGTTTTGCATTGAATGATTGAAGTGGTTTTATTTTCAAGCACAATCCAGATACGAACTTAGAGAAGTCATTTCCGTAACAATATCTTCGAAATTTCATGAAAGTAGGGGAACAACGCTGCGAACTTATGAGAACTAACGATGAGATTAGTAAAACTTAACAATTCATAACCTCCCGATAATGTCAAAAACGGCCGGCGACAAGTAATTCGGATTAGCGCTACCGGCGCCAAGTGAATAAATATTTACAAGACGAGCGGACGGCAAAGTGTTAAGAGAAACTTGATTTATTGAGCCCATTGACTTAAAATTTGCGTGCAAAGCCGCGCTAGTTGTGGAATGAAAATTTTTTTTAATAAAAGTATGAAATTCTTCCGTGAAAAGCCGGGGTAATTGGTAGTATTTCTTATATTCCAGGAATTTAGTGAAATTTGGGAAGTTCAAAAAAGTTTAAAAAAACATTGTATTTTAAAAAGTGGCTAAATGAGTGCTGTCTCGTGTGATCTGTCGATCCCACTTTAATCCCGTCCTTTCCTTCTCCTTTTGTAATCATGTTCCCCCATATTTTCTGCTCCCCGGCTTCGGCCGTTTGTATCGTTTAATGTTTATTGTATTACTTGTCACTCTTAATTCGTACGTCCACTAATAAAGACACGAAAACCCATAACCCGAAAAACCACCGTGTATTTATTTCCCCCCGCTCCGCGACGATACGTAAACATGGTCCTTCGAGCCGGATCTGCAAAAGAGATGTCAGTTGTGAGAGATGATAATTTTGACATCGTTTGTGTGGGGTGTAAGCGGTTCGTCAAGCGATGGGGTTCGCTTGAGTTGCCGTCGGAGGAGTGAATGCGCTTAGGACAGGTCGCACGGGAATGGCGACTGACTCGGGCCCGGGATGGGTGCGCTCGAGGTTTATTGTATGGGGGGAGGGGTGCAATGTGGAAATGCGAGGGGGCTGCCGTTTCCATCAATTACTGTGCATATTGACGCGTGGCGTCGAGCCAATGCTTGTGTTGTACCCTTTTTCGCGGTCTCATTGGGGGCGATAGCCATCCTGCGGGGGGCGAAACGTTTGGCAACGAAGGGGGGTGTTTGCCGTTTTGAGTCTGAGTGTGCAGGGATGGTGGGTTCCGAGTGATTTGCCTTTATTTCCTTGGGTGGAAACCCTACGGGTTTGAGGGCGGCAATCACGTCAGAAGGGGTTTCCTTTGGAGTAGGAAGATTTTTAAAAATATATTTTTACATACACTTGTACACACATATACACATACCCGTACATATTTATTTTCCATTTAACAAAATAAATACAAATAATCACATACACATATATACATATAGATACAAATATATATATATACACATACACATATATAAATACATACACATACGTAATTATTCACGTAATCCCATACAAAAGAATTCACTTTTTCACAAATAAAAATATTATTTCACACACATTTGACCGCACATTTATATTACATTTATATTCTAGTACATACATTCCCCATTCTTTTACATACATTCCCTACTCACATTTACAAAAAATTTACCCTTCCACATACTTATACACAAAATTTGTTTGTTCATATACATATTTCCCTACACGTTTACACACACGGGTGTAAACTTTTTTGCTCGACAAACATACAAATTCGTTTCAACGAATTTTCTCATTCCCAACTCTTCCCATTTTCAAATATCGTTCGCGCGGACGCGGTTAGACTACACGTCTATTTTACAATACCCTACATTTATATTTATTTAAACTTTTTACCCTTTGTCGAGCTTTTTCAAACAAAATGCCTGTTGAGCGATCCCCTAAACGCCAACTTGTCACAATGGAGACTCCTTCCCCCAGATACCCAAAGTCAGCCAATGCACGTTTGACAGTTCCTGTCACTCGGGAGCCACCAAACACTCGCTCCAAACTCTCTAGTCCCAAAGCAACCGATCCTAGTGTTGCAAAATTTATTTTCGAGTCCGATAGACTCATGCAATTATGCACAAAATTTTCATCGGCTCCCACTGAGGATTTGACCAAATCTCTGGTCGAAATTAAGCAAAAAAATTTGCAAGCCCAATGGGAGAGGCTTATGCGCGCACATGAGGCAGTCTTCATTGCTGAAGACAACAGCCAGCCCGACGGTTTCAAAGAGTCGGCTAGGCAAAAAATCGACACCTGCACAGACCAATACGAGTTGTGCATGGCTCAGATGTTGGACATCATTGAGATGCTCCAAACTCAGTCCCCCCAGCCCGCTGCGCATATGGAACCGGTTCGACCCCTAGAACCAGCAAATACCCCCTACATTTGCCTACAAGTTCCACCTTGTGATACCGAAACCTTCTTCGGGGGCTATGAGCAGTGGCCGTCCTTCCGGGACATGTTTACGGCAGTATAAATCAACCACCCCCAGCTCACTCCAGCCCAAAAATTGTATCACCTCCGATACAAGACGCAAGGTAAAGCCGGTGCTATTGTAAAGCAATATGCATTAACCGATGAGAATTTCGGACTCGCGTGGGAAGCCCTAAGATCCCGCTTCGAAAATAGACGCATACTCGTTGACACTCAAATTAAATCCCTTTTGAATATCGCTCCTGCCCACACTGAAAATAGTGAGGCGCTACAGCGGATTCAAAACACTATAAACAATTGTCTATCTGTTCTCAATTCCCAGGCCGTAGATACAGACAATTGGGATCCGCTGCTAGTTTACATATGTTGTACCAAATTGCCCCAAGAGACACTCGCTCTATGGGAGCAGTCATTGACATCCCGGAAGGATCTGCCACCCTGGTCGCAAATGGATGAGTTCCTGACCGGCAGATATGAGGTACTTGAACGGCTGCAAAGCATTCGCTCTTCTAAGCCGAAACCATCTCAACCTTCGACTTCCAATGTCCTCCCAAATCGGCCACACAAATCCCTTAATTATCATACTCAAGTGAAAAGGGACTTCGCTTGCAAACTCTGCAACGCAAACCATCCCATACGGACTTGCCAGAGCTTCAAAAGACTCACCCCCCAGAGTCGATTAAAATATGTTAAGAAGCACAATCTCTGCGTAAATTGTCTTGCTACATCTCACCTTCTTGAGGATTGTACAAGCAATTTTACGTGCGTATATTACCAAAGGAAGCATCATTCCATGCTTCATTTCCCCAAAGGCAATGCGCAACCTTCTCAATCGCTGAATCGATCACATTCGACCACTCCACAGGTCGCACTAGCTCCAGAACGAACGCAAAACAACTCCGCTACTCATTCCCCACTTTCGGATGCGCAACCCCGCACATCTTCCAGGCAAAGTACGCCCCAAGTACAAGCCTTACACTCCAATAATGGCACCCAATCCCTTCTGCCTACGGCACTGGTGTCTATTGAGCACGCAGGAAAGTTGTTTAAAGTTCGAGCGTTGATCGACCAAGCCTCTCAGCGTACCTTCATTTCTTTGAAGGTCCAGGAACGCCTCAAATTGCCAATCGAGAAATCACCCTTCCAAATCTCGGGCATGGGCGGTCAGATTGTGCAAAATGCCAATCATACATGCTTCTTGACATTGGCAGTCCCTCAAATGAGCACGAAACTCCTCGTGCAAGCAATCGTGCTCCAAGAGCTTACGAAATTGCTCCCACCTTCTCATATAACCCCCCCTAATATGAAAGATTTCGCCATGCTAGATCTCGCTGATCCAAACCCCTTCGAGACAGCGCAGATTGATATAGTGATTGGCAGTGATCTCATCCCGCAGATCATGCTCGAAGGTATCCACCGAAATGTATGTGGCTATTGTATGTGGGTATTAAGCGGTCCAGTAACCCCTTCTTCGCATTTGACATGTACCACAGATGTACCAAATCGCCATATGCATACTGGAACCGCCCTTAGAAATAACCTTCCCGCCCTAAAGAAAGCCCTTTCACAAGTGATTGCCGCCCTCAATCCCGTAGGGTTTCCACCCCCGGAAATAATGGAAAATCACTCTGAACCCACCACTCCTGCAAACTCATTCCCAAACCGGAAAATTTCCCTCTTCGTTGCCAACCATTTCGGCCCCGCAGGATGGCTTTCGCCTCTAATGAGACAAAGAAAAAGGGTTCGACAAGAGCGTTGGCTTCACGCCACTCGTTCCACACCCCCAATAACTGACGGAAATTGCAATCCCTCGCAATTCCTCATTACACCTCCTCCATCCCGGGTCCGAAAAGAGGACAGTTGCCACTCCAGTGCGACTTGCTCCAAGCGCTGCAAATCCCGCAGACGTCGGACTGATCGGGTATAAACTCCAAGATCTATAAGATCTCCCTCTTGGGTGGAACGGCTCCAGTAATTCTTCGATGCTGAGCCAAACGGTCCTGCTTAGACAGTTCCAATTCCGGATCAAAGAGCGGTTGACTGCCACCACCCTCTCGAAGAGCAAACCGACATCCTCGATCGGTTCCCTTGCTTCTCTCGAGCCCTACGAATAGGTATATGCACCTAAAAATCTCCATATACACTCCAACAATTCCCCCACGCTTAGAAAAAGTACATGGCAACTTGACCAATTTTCAAATTTATATATCTCCATACTCCCTCGGCTGAAGCTTAAGCGAACCCCGCAGCTAAGCCGATTTCCCATACCCACGATGTCGCCTCAATACTGTAATTTCCAATAATCTGACATCTACCTCCTTTGCAGATCGTACGCTAGCCGACCATCGCAGCAGCTGCTCTCAAGTTTATCCCGCATGGCAGCAAGGAGGCAAGAACGCACTCTCCAGGATTCCATCATCGATGATCGACGACAACCCCTCAGCTGTCAGCCCATCCTGCAGCCGTCCGCCGCAGCTCTAATAAATTGCAATATGCAATGGCGGCCGCGATGGCTAAATGAGTGCTGTCTCGTGTGATCTGTCGATCCCACCTTTAATCCCGTCCTTTCCTTCTCTTTTTGTAATCATGTTTCCCCCTATTTTCTGTTCCCCGGCTTCGGCCGTTTGTATCGTTTAATGTTTATTGTATTACTTGTCACTCTTAATTCGTAAGTCCACTAATAAAGACACGAAAACCCATAACCCGAAAAACCACCGTGTATTTATTTCCCTCCGCTCCGCGACGATACGTAAACAAAAGAATTAATTTCTTAACTTGAAGTCCACAAAACAAACCCTTAACTCAAATAATAACAAAACTTATAATGAAATGTAAAAAATTAACTACTTACTACTGTGTCCAAAAAATAAGGTGACATTTGAATTATCGATTATCGTGGTGTTGTGCATTATGAATTCCTTCCGCCCGGCCAAACAGTCAACAAGGAATATTATTTGAACGTTATGCGTCGTTTGCGTAACGCTATCCGCCTAAAAAGGCCGGAATTGTGGAAAGACAATTCTTGGTTTTTACACCACGATAATGCACCATCCCATACTGCACTCGTAATTCGTGATCATTTCGCCAAAAACTCAATCCATATCGTTCCGCAACCACCGTATTCACCTCTGGCGCCGTGCGACTTCTGGCTGTTCAGCAAGCTCAAAAGACCGCTCCGGGGACACCGTTTTGATACGATAGAGGAGATTCAAGCCGCAGCGAAGACGGAACTGAAGGCCATCCCGGAAAGTGACTACATTCAGTGTTTCGAAGATTGGAAAATCCGTTGGCATAAGTGCATTGCATCGGGAGGGGATTACTTTGAAGGGGATGAAATTGATTTGGAACAATAAATAAAGAATTGGACACAGTAGTATTACAGTAAATAACTAAAATTTGCTCCAAGTTTTCTACGGTCAGCATATGCCATGCCTATGCCGTACACCAGCTCGTGGAGTACGAAAACGTTCATTATTCTTGTATGCTGTACTCAGCACTGCCCCAAAAAATAGCTTAGTAAGCCAAACTACACCACCCTCAATAATGATCGTAAGAACATCATTCTCGGAATAACAAAAGTCTGGTCTCGTCCAAATTGACCCCCGCCCCTCCCAACCCCTTTACACACAGGAGCACATCAACCTCACTCTTGTTCGTTTGCATAGAAAAACATAAGTCTATATGAATATGTTTATATACATACTTACGCCAAATACGGCAAAAAATAAAAAGAACGTGCAAAAATATGCCAAAATATGCAAAAAAAATATGCAAAATATGCAAAAAATATGCAAAATATGCTAAAAGTATGCAAAATATGCAAAAAATATGCAAACATATGCAAATATGCAGTACATATGTTAGCTCATTCTTAATATTTTTCGTCTGTAAGTCCAGTATTCGAGAGGAATTTTAGTATATTACCTAAACCTCTGGAAACCCAGTCCGTACCTGGTATAATAGAGTCCCCCAGGTGTTTCTTTCGTTTGTGCATGCCCTGCAGGAGAAAAGTAGTCAGTTGGCAAAAGTAACTAATTTTAAACTACTAATTTGACAGCTAATTTGTAACTGATTGAAAAAATCATGTGTGGCTACACAGTTTACGAGCGCATGTGCCGTACTCGTTGCGTTGTTCGAACAAACGACAAGTGGCGACGAATCTAATGAGTTGGCAACATTGCTAACTGAAAAGGAGGCCATATCGTGTTTATTCGTCGAAGCGTGTGCGTGAAAAAGTGTAAATAAGTGCGTAGTATAAAGAAGTGTGTAAAAGAAATTATTTAATTATTAAAAAAAATGCCTCAAAATCAAAAAACATTCGCCGCGAAATAAAAAAACAGAGAGACATCTACTTAAATTTACCCCCACTTGGGTAGGCACCTTGTCGTGGTGTGAGGGCTTACGTTAGCGATGATTCACCGGAATATACTGACCGGAGGCAGCAATTGCGCTGTCTCCTGACAGGGGTACCCAAGTTAGGCAGGCCGGTTGAGGAGCAACAACTAAACAACTAAGTGTGCGTCTGTTCTCCAGGTTAGGGGCGGCACACAACGACGTCTGTTTTCCCCATGTTAGGGGCGGTCGCGTCTGAGTCTTTTTGTGCGTGGGATGGCAGACTCAAAAGAAATCCCACAGGGAAGAGGTGTCTTTCGTCCGTCTGAGGTGGCTGAGAAAGAGATGACTGTTACGGTGCAGGGAGTCGGATCCCCAGTACCGGCGGTAGGTGGTGAGCGAGAAGGCCACCTGGCGTCGAGATCAAGCAACTTCTCAGGCTGTGTGGCGGGACCCCAGGTCACGCAGTCTACTAATGCTACTGGGAAGAAGGCAATGTCGCTTCAGCGACAACCAGCCTTACAGTCGAATGAGGAGGGCCTAGACATAGGCTCCAGATTGTGCGGTCTGCGTATCGGTGCTGCTACCGACGATGAGGCTATCACCTTATCACAGGGCAGCAGCATCGATACACTGGACCCTGATCTGGAAGCCACCTTGCTGGGTGACCCCCCGAAAGAGACAAAAGCTGCGGTGAGAACCGCTGAGCAAAAAGCCCGCAAGGCTTACAAATGTTCAGCTCAGTATCTCCGGAAAATGAGCTTGGTGGAACCGTCGTCCTTGACCAACAGGGACAAGGTTCTCATCAAGAAACACCGAAAGATTGTTGCAAAATTCGAAAGGAAAACGGCTGGCAAAGCTGCTAAGAGGGCCAGATCCGGTGAAGAGACTCAGAAAGAGGCGAAAAAACCTAAGACTAACCAGTCTACTAGTTTTTCCGTCCCCAACGAGTTGCAAGCAGCCGTTATTGACCGGAATGACCCTGATGGGAAAATTTCGGCCGCCAACTGGCTGCTTGTTGAATCGAAGATTCTGGATGCCATAGTTCGGGCTGATGGAGAAGAGACCATCTTCGACGGAGCGGGCTGGCAGAGAGGCGTCAAGATCATCGGCTGCGGTAACACGAAATCTCTGAATTTCATCCGTTCCGCAATCGGTGGCCTGGGCGAACTTTGGCCGGGCGCCAAGTTAGAGGTCGTCTCCCGATCCATCCTCCCTTTGAGGCCTATAGCCTCAGTATGGATTCCACCCCCGGTGCCGGAGGCTGAATTCATGCTGAAGGTTATAGGCGTGCAAAACAAGGAACTGGCGGTCTAGAGTTGGAGAGTTTTGACGAACGCGAAGAGCAAGAATGGCGTGGGAAATGATTTGACGATCGCTATAGATCGTTTATCATACACTCACCTCATTCAGCGCTCGGGCGTCATCAAGTTCGGGTTGGGTTCCATCAAGGCGCGTTTTCCGGGTTACCGTGAGCAAGCCACAGAAGGAACAGCTACGAGCGGTGCAAATTAACTTGCATCACTCCAAAGCAGCAACCCACGACTTGATGAGGTTCATAGAGGAGGAGGATATCGATGTGGCCCTGATTCAGGAACCGTGGATTGTAAGATCCAAAATTTCTGGATTGGGGTCAGGTCGATATAAATTATATCAACCCTCAACTGAAGGTAGGTTACGAGCCTGTATAGTAGTCAAGAATAATATTAATTTATTTCTTCTCTCCCAATACAGCAATGGAGACCTAACGGCGGGTATGGTTGAACGAAGAGGAGGGCATAGCCTGATTCTGGCGTCAGCGTACCTGCCGTACGAGGAGCTGGATCCACCATCCCAGGCGGTCCGAGACCTGGTCTCGGCACGCGTTGGTGTTGGGCTACGACGCCAACGGCCATCACACGCAATGGGGAAGCAGCAACATCAACGTGAGGGGTGAGTCCATTTTTCAATTTATTCTTTCCACTTCTCTATCTATCTGTAATAAGGGCAACACGCCCACCTTTCAGAATAGGGTCAGGGAGGAAGTAATTGATTTAACCTTGCTTTCTGAGGCAAACGACGTTAGGGTTGACAACTGGAGAGTATCAGACGGCTGTTCCTTCTCGGACCACAACCAAATACTCTTCGAAACTACCACCTCTGAACCCAAGGAGGGCAAACTGGGAGAAATTCGCGACTATCGTTCGTTCAAGACTGAGGCCGAAACGTTTCGCCCCAGTCACAGACAAGCGCGCAATTGAGAACTCGGTTGAACTCCTAACGGGCACTTTGAACGCTGCCTTTAAGTCTTCCTGTACGGTAAGTCGAGTCAAAAGGAAGCACAGCGACAGCTGGTGGAATCCTGAGCTTCGACTACTACGTCAGGAGACAAGGCATCTATTCAATAGAGCAAAGTTAAGCGGGGAGGAAAGGGACTGGAACGCGTACCGATCCAGTTTCAACGCCTTCAAGAAGGCTATTTGTAAAGCCAAAAGAGAATCATGGAGAGCCTACTGCGAATCCATAGACTGTGTCAACGAGGCGTCCAGGCTAAGGAAAGTTCTGTCTAAGCAGCATTGCGCTCTTAGCTGCATCCGCAAGCCGGACGGATCATGGACAGAGTCCAGCAAGGAATCGCTTGAGACTCTAATGGAGGCACACTTTCCTCAGTGTCAGGTTCCTACTGACTCGGATAATCTTCGAGAGCAACTCGGAACCACTACACCACCGGAAACTGTCGCCGAAATAGTGGACAAAGATAAGGTCGAATGGGCAATAAGGTCGTTTGACCCCTACAAGTCCGCGGGCCCTGACGGTATCATTCCAGCAATGCTACAACAGGCCGGAGACTGTATTCTGCAACCCCTGGTAAACATTTTTAAGGGATGCCTACTGGGGAATGTAGTTCCAAAGCAGTGGAGAGAGGTCAAAGTAGTTTTTATACCGAAGGCAGGAAAGCCCAGCCACATTACGGCTAAAGACTATAGACCTATCAGCCTCTCCTCATTCTTATTGAAAACGCTGGAGAGGCTGCTGGATAGACATATAAGAGACAACCAGGGACTGGCTTCTGAGCTCTGCAACGCACAACACGCCTACCTCCAGGGGAGGTCGGTAGATAGTGCACTGCACAGCGTAGTTGCCCCCATAGAGAATTCGTTGGACTCAAAGGAGTACACAATGGCTGCTTTCCTCGATATAGAGGGAGCTTTCAACAATGTCACCACTGAGGCCATAACAAGAGCACTTCGTGCACACAGTGTGGAAAGCTTCGTTATCGGTTGGGTTGAAACGATGCTGCAAGACAGGATAATCAACTCAACGATAGGACCGGCTTCCATCAGAAGGAGAGCCACAAGAGGAACACCCCAAGGTGGGGTGCTATCCCCTCTTTTATGGCTGCTGGTAGTGGATGAGATTCTAAGAGTCTTTCAGAGAAGACGCATCAGAATAGTGGCCTATGCGGACGACATCGTCATTATGATACAAGGCAAATTTTTGCCTACTATCAGTGAATTGATGGAATCCTCATTAGCCGAACTGTCAGTGTGGGCGAGCGACAACGGTCTAGGGATAAATCTCGAAAAGACCGAACTAGTCCTGTTCACCAAGAAAACGAAGATTCAGGAATTTGCTCTTCCCTGTGTGGAAGGGCATCCCCTGAAACTATCAAAAGAGGCCAAATATCTTGGCATAATTCTTGACTCAAAACTTTCGTGGAAGCGAAACATTGAGGAAAGAATGAAAAAGGGGCTCAACGCGCTGTATGCCTGCAAGCGGACCTTTGGTAAAAGATGGGGATTAAAGCCCTATATTATCCACTGGATGTATACGGCGATAATCAGACCCATCATTGCCTACGGTTCTCATGTTTGGTGGCCAGCCATGGACAGAAAGAACAACCAGAGCAATCTGGGGAAAGTGCAGAGACTTGCCACAATGGCGATCACGGGGGCGGCTAAAAGCGCTCCACGAATGGCCCTGGAAATGTTTATGCACCTTCCCCCAGTGGACCTGTTCGTAAAGGCCAGCGCAGCAAAGACTATCCTCAGATTGAGGGAGTCTAACCAGCTGAAGCCAGGCGGCTACGGACATTCCAGCATTCTGAACGTTCTTAAGACTAGCTCTACCGGACCAGGTCTTTTAGATAAGGCCACTGATTTCCTGGTAAAGCGCAGTGACTTCAAATTAAAGATTCCCATTGACTGTCCCTCCAGGGACAACTGGCAACAGCCCGAGGTGGAAGACTCTGCAGGAGTCTACTTCACCGACGGCTCGAAGACAGAGGATGGAACTGGGGCGGGTGTCTACTGTGAAACGCAAAATTTCTACCGGTCTTATAGACTACCAGACTATTGCAGCGTTTTTCAGTCGGAGGTTTTCGCCATCATGAAAGCAGCGGAACACATAAAACACTCGGCACTTAGTGTGGCCGTCATTTGTGTTGATAGTCAGGCTGCTCTAAAAATTGAATCCACTGTAGTGAAGTCAAAGGTAGTACTAGACTGTCGGAAAGCACTGGGTGGCATAAGACAGTGCAGGGTCCGTCTGTGCTGGGTTCCCGGACATAGCAATATCGAAGGGAACGAGCAGGCGGACGAACTAGCCCGTGCAGGGTCAGCGATACCAGCCAGCGAGGCGGTCAACACGGTGGTACCACCGATCTCTGCTACGATGGGTTCAATTGGGGAGTGGCTCACACGAGCTACAAATAGAGCCTGGACAACTAGGTGCGACTGCGGGATTGCACGTACCCTGTGGCCGGCGCTCAACGCGAGAAAAACGAAGAGCCTCCTGCTCCTCGACAAGCATGCTATACGCATGGTCACGGGGGTAATCACAGGTCACTGCGCCATTGGTGTCATGCTATGCAAATGGCGTTTGGCGACCGACGATTTGTGCAGGGGCTGCGGAGACGAGGATGCAGTAGAATCAGTCGAGCATCTGCTATGCCACTGCCCATCACTACAAAGACGACGGCTCCAGACTCTTGGGGCAAGGTTCTTTGATGGGCTCGCGGAAGTAGCAGACGCACAGATTACCGATCTACACAATTTCCTCGCCAAGACCAAATGGTTCCCAAAAGATCCCGCCTGGATCTACAGGGATCCCAACAGATAGAGAAAGGCACCGGTTTCTCCGAAAATGAAGGGATTCACAATGGACCCAACAGGGTCTCCGAGTGGAAGTGCTTGCCGCACACACCCCTTCCGTAACCTAACCTAACCTACTTAAATCGGCTTAGAAGTGAAAATGCGCCTGAAGGCACGAGTGGGGACGTGCAAGTGGAACATTTGTGCGCGGAAAAATACAGCGAGCCAGCTAGCTGCTAATGTCATTGTAGCCGTAAACATTTTTGGGACTCATGGGAAAATAAGCCTGAAGGACTACAATAAATTTTTTAAGGTTTTGCTTGGTATGTATGCACGTACACATATACAAAATCACATTCACTGTACATAATATTCCCATAACTAATTCTACTAATTCTACAATTCGTTCCTCATTTATCAGGTGTACAACTTTGCTTCCACCGTTTTCCGATAGGTGGCTGTACCGGCTGAGGCTGGTTGAAATACATAGATGGTAATGCCTTTAAAGTGAGTGTGGACAGTGCCTAACGAATTGTCATCGCCGTTTCAGTGACAGTTGTTCTTGTTTTCGTATTATTCACGCTCGAAAATGTCCGTTTATGTGCCCAATTCTCGCCATTTGCGGGAAGTTTTACTTTTCTGTTACAATTCGCAAAAAAATGCAGCTGAAGCGCATCGAATGCTCTCAGAAACTTACGGTGATGCTGCTCTGAGTGAAAGAACGTGTCGGGAGTGGTTTCAACGTTTTAAAAATGGTGATTTCGATGTCGAAGACAAACATGGTGGTGGAAGAGAAAAAACCTTCAAAGATGAACAACTAGAAGCATTGCTTGATAAAGATTCGTGCCAAACCATCACAGGAGATCGCTACCGAACGCAACTGATGCGCCTTAGTCGCGCGCTAAAAGAAAAGCGGCCACAATATCAAGAGCGACATGACAAAGTCATCCTCCAACACGACAATGCTCGGCCTCACGTCGCAAAAGTGGTCAAAAAGTACCTGGAAACGCTGAAATGGGAAGTCTTGCCCCACCCGCCGTATTCCCCAGATGTCGCCCCTTCTGACTTCCACCTATTCCGTTCGATGGCACACGGCCTGGCAGATCAACATTTTCAATCCTTCGAAGAATTGGAAAAATGGATTGCTTCATGGATAGCGTCAAAAGAGGACTCCTTTTTTCGAGCCGGGATCCGAAAATTGCCGGAAAGATGGGAGAAAGTTGTCGCTAGCGACGGACAATACTTTGAATAATACATCTGTAAGCACTTTTTCGCAATAAAGCTTTTAATTTTGGAAAAAAAACGGCGGAAGCAAAGTTGTACACCTGATAACTAGATTCAATAAATGCAGCTGATCCCATGGAAGAGCTGAGAGTAGCTATTGCCACCGTTAAACTTGAATTTATTTAATATCTTAGTGCCTTAAGTGAACTAGCAGAAGTATTTTTTTCTTTTACTTGAGTTTTCCTGAAATACGTTTTTTTTTTGCCTTACAGAGTTTTTAAAAAAGTTTAATAAAAAAATCTTATGAATTGAGTTCAGTATATTTGAAAATTCATTTAATGGGGTTATATGCAAGTAATTTTTACTGGGTTACTATGTTACTACTTAGTTTAAAATCAGTCACAAACAAACTAATTTTTAACTAGTCACAAAACAACTAGTTTTAAATCAGTCGATTGCGGACTAATTATAATTAATATTAGTTATTAATTAATAATTAATTCATTAATTAATTTATTTACAATTAATAATTATTAATTGGTTTGGAAACAACTAGTTATAATGTAGTTGGGATGACATGCAGAGGTAGATAATTGATGTGCTGCTAGGACATCGCCACGTTAAAATAATTACTTCTTTTCAAGCAAAATAACTAATTTGTAATCAGTACTGTACAGAAAAATACTAGTTATAAATTAGTTTAAAACTAGTTACATTTCCTGCAGGGTAAGTACAGAGCATTCTCCTAGTATATGTACTGAGGTTTGATTTTCCTGCAAGCAGAACCTGCAGTATTCGTTTTGGCGAATTCCTAGTTTAGTTAGATGATAGATAAATCTACATTGCCCTGTTAGGATACCTGTAATAATCCTTACATTATTCTTTGAAAAGCTCATGCATTCCTCGAATCTTTTCCTATTATAACCGATAATCACCTTGGAATGTTCTTGTCCTGGTTGGTTGTCCCAGTATTGATTCCTTACATTGTCTCGTGTTTCCTGGTTAGGACGGATAGAGCTCCTTTTCCCAAGCCACAAAAAGGTTCTGGGCCGACGAAGGGGGTAGAAGCGCCCCTCCTTGCAAGCTTGTCGGCCTCTTCATTCCCTTCAAGCCCTTCCCAGCGTGGATCGCAATCTTCCGGTTCCGGTATTTCCTCGCTAGATTGAAGTAGGCACACCTATCAATGGCGTATATCTCCGCCTGGAAGATAGTAGTGTGTATGCTCGCAGGTTCCGAGTATCTCATCCTCGGCCCAAAGACACCGATCCCGGTACCTTCCTCCGTTAGGAGCCATCCGTGTACCATGGTATCATGTGCTAATCTATAAGATATATTTCTGATATACCTACCAAGGCCTTCTTATTACTAAGTTCAGTTTTAGATCTTTTGATGAAACTGTACTTCGGTGTGGTTGTATCCCTCGGTATTTCAATCTCGGGATACTGGTTCGCAAGAATATCAATCTTCTTGCGGCTCACAAATCCCTCAGCCCCGATATTAACATCAGTCATCCACAGGATAGCCCTCTTCGCCTGGGTTTGTATATGTAAGTGAAGAGGTGTGAGTTCAAGAAGAACCTCCATGGATGCTGTTGGACACGTTCTCATAGCCCCTGTTCTGCATACGCATGCCAGTCTTTCAAGCCTATTGAGCTCCTTAATAGTGGTCAGTTGGCTGGTTTTGTTTATCCAGATAACTGATCCATACGTAAATGAGATAAGATGATAGAAAATCGATTGAGAAAATATTTCGTTGGTTTACTGAGCGAATCGTTGACAACTATTTTCATTTTATGAATAATGTCACTATCCATTCGGCTTTGCTATGGTTCTAAATGCTACGAAATTTCGTTGTCTGCCGAAACCAAAACTGACCCACTGCGCGTGGCTACATGTGTGTCGCTCTGAATTGTCGTTGCGATTACACAGGGCAACAAATTTTGACTTTGTGTCGCCATTTCTGGTTTTTCCATCAGCTTTAAATTGATTTCGAATTTTCTAACCGTTTGTGAAACTTAGTTTACGTTTTCGGAAAAAAATGAGCGTGTCCCTTTTTCGGATTTTCGCTGACTTTTTTTACGTTTTTGATTGTAATTTCTAAACCAATAAACCAGTTTACATGATTTTCATTTTGTACCACTTACAAAACCCCACGGTTCGTTTTCCAATGCAATGCAATGTTTCCGTTGCAATCCACTCACTTTCTTACTCTTTGAAATATTTATTATAACTAGCTGGGCCCCGCGGCTTTGCACGCAAGCTCTTATTTCCACCGATACAAATTCTTAACCCATTGTTGACAACGCCAGATTTTGCTTAAAAACAACATGTATCTAAGTATTTTGATTTTGATTTAAAATTTTGATTTAAAAAAAAACATGTGTCTAATTTGATTTAAAATTTTGATTAAAAAAAAACATGTGTGCAATGATCTTTGATTTCGAGTGTTTTCAAAAATTTTGAAGTCAAAAGGCACATTAAAACATGTGTTTTCACATATAATTTACTTTATTTTGTTGCTTTATTTGGAGCTTAGTGAGCTCCGTTCTTCTTAAGCTGCCTTAGTGAACTAACTGACACCAATCCTTAAGCCTACCCTAAAGCCCTATTCCGTGCGCGCCGTATCGTTTCGCTGATCTTGCAGCTCGTGCAAGCGAGCGATCGACCATCAGCAGCAATGTCCACGATTTGCTGATCTTGCAACCCGTGCAAGAATCGAACGATCGATCGCCAGCAGCATTGTTCGAATCTGCTGACGGCAGCTACCGCGAAGTAGCTGGGTCGGTGGCCTGCGCTGGCGACGACGACAGCAGCGTTGTTTGCTTGCGCAACGATGTAGCGGGCTGCAGAGTCGCTGGTTTAATTTGTGGCGGTGGGTTGCGACGTCGTCGGGTTAACTCCTCCCTTGCTTAGATCAAGGCCGCCCTCGGTCTTGGCCAAATTTCCTATGGCCTCACGGAGCTCGATTTTCCTGCTTCTCTTCTTTCGGCGCCGCTTTATTACCAAGATTGCGTAGCAAGCAATGAAGAGGATAGAGGTTAAGCAACAGGCCACCAGAGGGTGCGTCACCAATTTTTGCTTCATTTCGCCAATAAAATGCAGGGTCTCAATGTTCATTCGGTGCAGGAGGGGAAGACTCAAGATGTCCTGATGGCCAGTTATGTTTAGCAGGGGGAGCGCAGCCGTAATAGGTTGACGCATCGGAACTCCTTTCC
The DNA here is from genome assembly GCA_964056695.1 of Melieria picta. Taxonomy (NCBI): domain Eukaryota; kingdom Metazoa; phylum Arthropoda; class Insecta; order Diptera; family Ulidiidae; genus Melieria; species Melieria picta. The sequence goes on from OZ057399.1 coordinate 91,100,347, forward strand.
GGTTGACATACGTGGTGCCGTTGATTTGGACTTCTCCCTCAAATGTCAGGAGATAAGTGCCGGTGACAGTTCTTTCAATATCACCAGTCCCTTGCACCCTGACAGTACCGTCATTGATTACAACGATACCGTCGTCTATGACAACTAATGGATCCAGATGGTTAGGACGAGTTTTGCAATGTGCCACGCCGCCGGAGAACAATTGTAGAGCGCAGGTCGAATCAGTCCTTTCCCTGCAGAACGTCGACGTTGTTGTTGGGGCGCACTCAACGACCGCCACCGTCAGTCCACTACAGTCGGCCACGACGCTACTATCCAGAAGAGACAGGACCATTCCGTTGTGCGCGACCGGGAAAATGCTAACTTTCTTACAACTAAGCTTAGGTTTAGGGTACTTTATAATAATATGTAGAACATCATTATTCTGCAAAACCTTAATACTAGATACTTCCATAATTTCCGCTACACTTACACTTGTGAGCTACTCGTTAACCACTAGCTTTATATCCGAATCATCTAGGACTGTCGGATTTACAACGTTTATTTTAGCTAGTGCAATAGAAAGCATTAAGTTCTGCATTTCATTTGTTAGAATTCTATTTCTGGCCAAGGCAACCTCATAGAGGTGAGCAGTGTCAATTTGTTTCTTCTTGGCCTCCCCAAGGAGAGAGTTGACAGTCTCAGTAAGTTTATTTATTCGCTCTTGAGTTTTTGTATTAATGACTACCTGTCTGTTGTTCGAATCAATGAGCTGCGCCTGAGCGAATTTTACCTGTTCGAAATCATCAAAATCGGGAGTACCGGCAACTACTTTCAGGGCTGTGCCTAAAAAATTCAAACTTCGGACTTGTCTATGGTGGCTGTCTAGGGTTGAGAGAAGTGCCCACAAATGCCTGTTGTCTACCTCCAAGATCTTCCTCATATGTGATTGCGGGAAAAGATCCATCATTCGGTTGGTATCCTCAATCATATAATCAGATTGGGTGTAGTCAGTTAGTTTGTAACCCGTCGTCATCGCGGCAAAGAGCAAGAGGAGCAATGACCTGCAAGTGCAAGATGAATGGTTCCGTCCTCAATCATTGGCATGTGAATAACTGTGACGAGGTTCCTACCTAAGGTTGTCCTTATGGACCACCCTCCCATTAATAAGAACCGTAGTTCCCAAATCAGCTTCTACCTTTTCTTCCACGTAGAGTGGTGTGAGTTTATTGCCCAATCTTCTGTTGGTTTTTACTAACACTGTATCTCCCACCTGAAAATTTCGATGTTGTCCTGTTCTGTTGTGCCTTCGTAGTTGTATCTCCTGCGCTTGTGAAATTCTATTCCTTATTTCTTCTTTGAGCTCGGCTGGGGCCGAGTGAATTACATCCAGTGGTATTTTGTTGATGACGGAGTGGACTGTTCCGTTATATTTTATAGTTGCGTGTAGCATTAGGTCAACCGTGTCCTCGATCCTCGTGTCGAGTTTTAGGCATCTTGCGATTTCGAGCAGGGTGCTATGAAACCTCTACACTTGGCCATTGGAGGTGCTATGCAAAGGTGGGGCGTTGACTATCTCGACGCCAAAATGGTTTAACAAGATCGACCTTATGGTTTGGGAGTTCAGGGATGCCTCATTGTCACAGAAAATTGTTTTTGTTTGCGGGAAAATATTCATCAATTGCAAAATTGGTGCTTTTATGTCCACGATTGTGCGGGATGATAATGGCTGGACAACTGCAAATTTCGAGAACTTATCGACACAGGTCAAGAAATATTTTCTATCTGTGGAAAATATGTCAATATGCAGAATTTCGCCGGCATATGACGGAATTGGTGTTTCCCCTATTAGCTCTTTTTTTGGGTGTCGGTCGTATTTCGCTTTTGAACATGTTCTACAATTTGTAACCACCTCGTTTGCCAGTTTGGTCATTTTTGGGAAGAAGTAATCAAACATAACCTGTTTGACGTTCTCTTGGGCTGCTCTGTGAGCCCGGTTATGTTCGTTAGTCAGTATTTCCCTCTGTTCGGTAATATTAAATACGTCGGTCACTAAACTTTTTGAATGTAAAAACCTCGTCGCCGGGAATAGCTCAATTAATCTGTGCTGAATGTGAGCCAAAATTGGGAGGTCGCAATGAATCGCATTTACAACATCCGGCTTTACCACACGGCTGATTGCCTCTATAAGTTTATTCTTGTCTGAGAAATAAACGAAATGTCGTGTCTTTTTTCCAAATATTATAAATGTACGAGTCGAGGCTGACTCTCCATTTTCAATTATAATTTGGTTTCGATAGCAATTTACCGGTTTCTCGGTTGCCTCGATGGTATAAGTCATAGAAACCTCACTATGAATCGTAGCAGCATCGGAATTCGCTTGCTCGTGTTCCAAGGCGTTTATACTCTGCCGTGATAACGCATCAGCGACAAAGTTCTCCTTCCTGGTTTGTAGATTACTTGGGCATTGTGCTCATCGATGAATGCCTTCCAGCGTTTTATCTTAGCATTTGGGTTTCGATCCGATACCGCAAATGTCAAGGGCTGGTGGTCAGTAAAAATATTTAAATTTTTTACTCCGTACAAGTAATTACGTAGGGATTTGAGGGCCCATACAATGGCCAGGAGTTCCCGCTCGTTGGTTGCAAAATTTAACTCCCTATCCTTCAAGGTTCTTGAAATCATTGTAATTGGCCTTCCATCCTGCGATAGGACAGCTCCAAGGCCATAGGAGGAAGCGTCCGTCGTTAAATCGAACGGTTTTTTAAAATCAGGGTACTGTAACATGACGTCCTCCGACGCACTATGGCCCGGTTTGCCATTTTTCGTTGCAAAAATCATAACTTCTGAACCAATAAAGATATTTAAAAAATTTAAACTGCATCTGAAAGTGTAATATCTAAGCTTTAAAATGGGCAAAAAACAGGGTGCCACAGTAACAGGGGGCTTTAAAATTCGTTGCCAAATTTAAGATTTAGTAAAACTTCATATTACAATGAAATTACTTATTTGTTTGCATTAAAAAATTATTTTTTTTATATATTTTTTCTAATAAATTAATATAATTTATTGATTCATATGTAATTTTTTACAAAAAAAATTTTTTTTTGAAAGTTAAATTTTTTCAAAATCGCTATCTACGCTGGAAGGAATGTCTAATAATGAAATCATTTCTAAGCTATAAGTATCTGTAAGTTCTTTTTGTGATCTTACAGATCTCAAAGATGAAATAACTGGATCAGAAGAGACTGCTAACATATTGAAAAGGTCTTCATTTTGTCAAGTTCGTGATATTTTGCAAGTGTTCATACATCTATACCTTTTGTAGTCCTTATTTTTGCATTCTTGAGCTTCTTCAGACAATTCCCCTATTGGTAAGCACTGGTATTCTATAACCTGGTATTCTAACCGTAGGAGTAAGTTTCTTCTCAGGATACTTCTGAAGCAGCAGTTCGGCAGTTTTGGATGCATATTCACCAAATTTAGGTCCATTAACCATTTCCTTGCAATTCAAAATATTCAAAATTACTCCCAATCTTCGCACAATATCTTTATCAACTCCAGTTATTCGAGCAGTCACTTCATCGTTTTCAAAAAACCTGCGTGAAGAGTTGCCATCATTTGTATTCCCATACCCATACTTTGGAAAGTCTACTTTCAGCCCAAGCTCTTTGAAGAATAAATCTTGAATTATTTTTTTCCTGATATTCTGCTTTTCTTTGGGTGTTGCGTTGTCCTCGAAAACTTCCCCATGTCGTGGTAGCATATACGCCAACTTCAAGACAAATTCCATACATCTTATCCGTGCATGCAAAGGAGATATTCCATACTCATAATTATGTTCGTCACTTGTTGATTCATCCAATTTTTGGAAGTCTTTTTGATTTTTTTTACAGATTGCACATTTCATTGTCGATGAAGTATTAGTTAATTGATTTAAAACTTTCCCGTCGATCATAGTCAGGAGAAAATCATACTTTATAGTAATAGATTTCCCTTCGTCGATTTCAAGTACTGTTGGTTTTAATTCGGCAATTTGTTTTTTTATCATACATCACTGACTGTGGCTTTTATGAGTTCCGAAGACTCCTTCGCATATTTAAACAATATCGGACGGCACAATTTAACTGATGAAGGCCGTGGGTTTTTCCAATATTCTGAAGCCTCACCTTTTAGTCGTAGGGGAACAACAGAAGCCATAAACATATTAGCATCTGTAACAGTTGTATCGTCCGTATTTATTGTTTGTTTATAGGCGTTCTGTCCTGATGATCCATCACAGCCCCACTTGCTAACCAATGTTATGCTTTCTGGAAGAGATTTCAACTTGTCTTCAGAGAAAGTCTCCAAGAGTCGTCTAGAAGTATGTTCCATCAGGTCTTTGAGGTTCACTTCGGCTGATACTTCGGTAATTTTGGGATTAAGAGGTACTGCTTCCTTCTTGGCTTGACTTATGTGTCCGTATCCAGGAAGAAGATTGGCTTTATGTTGTAATAATGACTCACGCAGCATTATATATTTTCCCTTCGACAATCTAAGATCCATAAACAGCGCCAAAGCCTCCTCAGAAGTGAATTGTCGAGGCAATGCATTTTGTGGAATGGGAATACTATTTTTTATCCTCATGATTCGCTTTGGACTTGCTAACCCAACTGCTTCTGTTATATGAGCCTTAATCTTTTCTTCGTCCTTTTTGTATTTCATGGACAATACTTCAGAAAGATGACCCGTCGCGATATCTTGAGTAGCATCTAACAACTTCCTTTTCCTTGTGAAGTTCGAACACTCGGCTATAGTTTTTGTTGGTCTCCCTCTAGTTCGCTCGGTTGATGTATGGGGCTTTTCTTCGTCAAATCTACTAACATCTGTTAGCCACTTCTCATACTTTTTTTCGAACACTTTCGCGCAACGACTCGCGGCTTGCCAATTGGTTTTAATTTTGGTGTAAATAAAATGAAGTTGGCCTGTTATGTCCTCGTATTCTTCTATGTTATGTATTTTAGTACTTAATTCTTTCAAAATAGCCGCAACGAAATCTTGCTCAGTTTGTGAAGCTCTAAACACCTCAAATAATTTGGAATTTGCTAGAGACATTACACTCGAAATGTACACTCGTATCACTCAATAAGATTTACTGCGAATTACAGAACTTTTCACTTAAAGCGAACTTCGAGGGACTGGGCAAAATGGTTCGTTTTAACCGAAAGTACGCTTCAAAAGGGGTCCGCAATAACCGAAAACATAAAGCGCGTACTTGAAATTGGTTCGTTTTAAGCGGGTTCGTTATAAACGAAACGCACTGTATATTTGAAAATACTATTCACGGCTAATTCAAGCTTCAGAATACTTGCGATAAGCTTTACACTCGTATGACTCAATAAAAAATATACTGCGAATTATATTTACAAATACTATTCACGGCTAATTCAAGCTGCACAGAATACTTGCGATAAGCTTTAAAGTCAAAGAACGGCTGTGACAAGACAACGAAATATAGGTTTATCAGGCATGTGCTGCAAATAGTTTTCGGAAACAATTCGCACTGAAAACGTGATGGGATTTCCCTTTAACGATTTGAAGCAGGTAGCTGCATCTAAGAGAATTTGCCGTTTTTTCAGCGTTTTTGTTCAAATATTGAATATGACTAAGCTGTTCGTGGAAATGTAAGTATTATGATGGAAAAAATATTGTTTTAAGCTGTAAAAACCATGGGACGTGGAATTTCAGAGGAAACTCTGCCTAGGAACAAATCTTCCTTCAGTATATGGAGCGCCACCCAAATATTGCGAACAAATTCACAACTGCTTGTTAGGAAACACTTTTCTAAATAAAATAGGCAAAACATGGATAGCAAATGTATTATGCCATTCGTAACCAAAAAATATAACTTTATATACAAATGCCAGCAACACAAAATGGGTTGTCGACCGAACTAAATGTGAGTGATTTTTTGTATACCTGCGTGTTTTTCGACCCGAGGTTGCTTCACTTTTATTGCTCTGGAAAGTAAAGTTGCAAAAAGTTGCAGCTGAGTTTTGGAAGTTAGGTAAATAATTGAATAGCAAATAACCTCCCTCAATTTCGCGGAGGTCATTTTTGGTCTTTTTTTTTATTTTCGATCAAAGTTGAAAAAAAGGTCGAAATATAGACTTTTCGAGCAATCGGTAGATCGAACAACTTTTAAAACAAAATAAACATTTTTTATTATATTAACAATTAACGTACCCGCAGAACGAGTCATGTGACTCGTTCTGCGGGACTACACCGCAACTCAACTTGCAGCAGTACCGGAGCATGCGCTCCAAAACACAGAAGTAGACCTGAGGCCCAGCACCAGCCGAGGAAGAATACCTTCCAAGGTGGCGAGGGGCCCACTCAGGGGCGGACGAGGGGCCCACCTCAGGGGCGGACGAGGGGCCAGAGGTGCTGGCAGAGGGGGAGTATCGAGTCGAGGCAGGCCTCTGTTTGATACCTCTGCTCTGGCAGCATCAATCAGCACTCGTCCCACCACAAGTCAGGTGAGCAAGGCTCTGACTCTCTCTACTGGTCCAGGAGGCATTCAGTCCAGACTGGTGGTGGGAGCGGAGCCCATAGGCTCGGCTCGTAGTGCTAGCGTCGCTGCGACTGCACGGGAATTACCACCGTCATCCACCGCTTCGACGCTGGCAGTAGGCCGAGCTGCTGACGTAGGGGCAAGTAGGCCCAGGAAACAGCTCCCCAAACTACCTCCCTTAGGGCAACCAGGCGGCCTGGATGACCCCCTAAGGCGTGGTTTGAGCGGGGCTAAGGTCAAATGGTACCTCCGATACCTCGAGCAAGGACTGAGTAAGGAGGAAGCCAGGAGTAAGGCGGTAGAGCATGGGGGAGGACCCACAGCTACGGCGACGGCTGCGGCTGCTCAACCGACTCAACCAAGGAAGAGAGGGAGCGACAACATCACTCCCCCCCAACGTCCTGAAATTAAAAAGTCCAGGACGTGTACTCAGGCACTGGTTGCTAAGACGGGCAAACCCCAGATTAGCGGCCAGTCTGGAGATGGGCCTAAGGCGGGTGCAACGTACTCGAGTGTCCTCAGAAAACCTGAGGCCATTCGAGTGGCGGTTCTGCCAAAGGACTATCCCCAGACGTCACTGAGCAAGGAGGAGCTCTCTGTCTTGGAAGAAGCTATCGTGGAGGAGATAGCAAAAGGGTGGGCTACCCCATTAGTGTTCACCGGAATCCACTTCCGGCCGGGACATCTGCTGCTGGACTGCAGTGACAAAGGCACTGCGGACTGGCTCCAGCAGACGGTCCCGAAGTTGGAGGAGTGGAAGGGAGTAGGGCTTCGTGTGTGCCTTGGAGATGAGGTCCCCAAGACATACCACGTCACTCTATTCCTTCCCAGGAGCGCGGGTCAGGAACCCAGCAAGCTATTCGCGCTATTACAAGCGCAGAATGCTGGGGTTTCCACTAATCTTTGGAAGGTGGTGACTTCCAAGGACGAGGGCAAGGGCGTGTTGTGGAACCTGGTCGTTGACGAGAAATCCTTCGCCGCGATCAGGGAAAACAACAATGCCTTAAACTTCAGATATGGGAGTATCCCAGTTCATATTCCCAGATCTGGAGGCCCGAGCAGTGAGGTAGCACCTCCCACTTTACCAGCTGAGTCCGGGAATCCACCGGATGAAGCAGGGGGCTCAGGCATGGTGCAGTCTGCCGCACCCGGGACTTCACCGGACGGCAGGAAGCAAGCCAGAGCAGAAGCAGCAGAAATAGGAGCTTCTCAAGATTCCCTTGAGGAGGTAAACCTCGAGGCGCTGGGGCTGAGAGGCAGCTCAAACGAGGAAGAGGAGCAGCTGTCAGACGAGATCTCGTTGACGACACTGCTTGAGATGGATGAATCCTCTCCTAAGCTCTAACACTCGAGCAATGAAGGTTGTGCAGATCAACCTTCACCACGCGAAGGCGGCGTCGGCCGTCCTAGCGCAAAAGTTCACCCGAGACCACCTCGGGGCGGCGCTAGTGCAAGAGCCCTGGTGCTATAATGGCAGAGTCTGCGGGCTTAACTCGCAGCAAACCAAGGTAATTTGGGACACAAGGCACGAGAAACCTCGTGCCTGCGTGGTAGTTGAGAAAAATACTAACTATGTTTGTATTTCAGAGTACATGTCCAGGGACCTGGTAGCGGTGGCGATGACGGTCCATATCGAGGGTCGTGACCTCGAGATCGTCCTAGCGTCCGCGTATTTTCCAGGAGAAGACATGACAGTTCCCCCGCATGAAGTGCAGGGCCTGGTGGAGTACTGCAGGGCAAACGCCTTGCCACTCCTAATAGGCGGGGATATGAACGCCCACCACACGATCTGGGGAAGCACGGACGATAATCTTAGGGGTGAGTACCTACTTGATTATATTCTAGCAACTAACCTAGTTATACTTAATTCGGGATGTTCCCCGACATTTGTCACTAGAGTTAGGCAGGAGGTCCTAGACCTTACCATATGTAACAGTAGGATTAGTGACTATGTATCTGATTGGAGAGTATCGAATGAACCCTCCCTATCAGATCATAGGATGATCGAATTCAGATTAGCAGCCACCCTAGTGGAGTCATCTCCAACTAGGAACCCCAGGAAGACCGACTGGGAAAAATTTACAAGGTTGCTCGAAGAGGATCAACCCTTGCTGGATGTTCGGGGCAGGATGCGGCATCCCCTCGAAATCGAGCAGGCGGTTGAAACAGTAAACGGGGCAATAATCAGTGCTTTTCACTCAAGTTGTCCTGAGAGCAGGAGGACCAGGAAGAGATCCACACCGTGGTGGAATACTACCCTGGCGAAACTCAGAGCAGACACGCGGAGGCTCTTTAACAGGGCAAAGCGGACAGGTGATTGGCAGGAATACACTGCCGCGCTCACTAAGTACACAAAGGAAGTACGGAAAGCGAAAAGGGCTAGTTTCCAATCGTTTTGCGAAGAAATTTCCAGGCAGCGAGGCTGCACAAGGCGCTAGCGAAGGGGGCAACGGAAAATAAGATGGCACTCAAATTACCGGATGGTAGTTACACGCGCAATGAAGAGCAAAGGGCTCTCGCTCTTCTAAGTGCACACTTCCCTGGGGCAATCCCCCAGGACGCACTTGCCGAATGCACTATCTATCGTCCAAACAGAGGGGACTGGGAGCTGGCGCATAAAGTCATCTCTCGGGATAAGATTGATTGGGCATTGAACACCTTTCAACCCTTCAAATCGCCAGGCCAGGACGGGATCTTTCCTGTCTTTCTACAAAAAGGCAGGGGGGCCCTACTCAGGCATCTCACTGGCATAATGAGAAGCTGTCTAGCAACAGGGTACATCCCCGCTAGTTGGAGAAGTGCCCTGGTAGTTTTTATACCAAAAATAGGAAAAAAGGACTATACGGAGCCGAAGTCCTTTAGGCCAATCAGTCTAACATCCTTCTTCATGAAGACCATGGAGAAGGTGTTAGATCAGTATATTAGAACCGTGACGCTTAAGAGAACACCTCTGCACGCAAAACAGCATGCGTATAGGGCAGGCAGATCGACAGAGACTGCCCTATTTCAGCTCACGAGTTCAATTCAAGAAGCTATTAAAAGCAAAGAGATCACCCTGTGCGCTTTTCTGGATATCGAAGGAGCCTTCGATAACACCTCGCATGAGGCGATAGGAAGAGCGCTCAGCAGGAGAGGAGTAGAAGCCTCACTTAGCCGCTGGATAAGAGCCATGCTCTCCACCAGATCGGCCATAACGAAGGTGGGCACTACCACCAGGAGCGTGCTGGCAAAAAGAGGATGTCCACAGGGCGGGGTACTATCACCGCTGCTGTGGAGTCTGGTAGTGGACGAGCTCCTTGAAATACTGACAAGCAATGGCATAACGTGTCAAGGTTATGCTGACGACATTGTCATTATTGCTAGAGGAAGGTTTGAAGACACTATCTGTGACATAATCCAGAGAGGCTTAAAAATAACCCAAGAATGGTGTGCCCGAGTAGACTTGCGAATAAACCCGGACAAAACCACCATAGTACCATTTACATGGAAAAGAAAGCTGCCACACATGCGGACAATACGCTTGCTCGGGAAGGGCATAGCTTATAAACCAGAGGTGAAGTACCTAGGTGTAACACTAGACTCGAAGTTACTCTGGAATAAGCACGCGGAGGCAGTTATCAGTAAAGCAACGAAGGCGGTCATGGTATGCAGATCCTTAGCAGGCAAAACTTGGGGATGCAAACCGAGCATCCTGAAATGGATGTATACCATGATTGTGAGGCCAACACTCACATATGCAGCAGTGGCATGGGCCCCAAGAGCCACACTCACGACAGTGAGGAAAAGGCTCGACAAGGTCCAGCGACTTGCGTGCACGTGCATTACAGGAGCTATGAGAACCTGTCCCACGGCGGCACTGGAGGTGATACTTAATATATCGCCATTGCACGTAGCAATTGAGATGGCGGCCAAGCGTACAATCCTTGGATTGGCCAGAACCAGTAAAGGGGAGGATCACATCCTTAGGCAGAGAGACTTAGATGTGCTTTCCACTAGTAACCCTTATGTTTTGTATCCGATGGATACAATAACAAGAACATATAACTACGAAAAACACTTCGAAGGTTATATGAGCAATAAAGTGGACTGGGCCTGGGAAGACCACCAAATCCATTTTAAACCACACACAATTAAGTGGTTTACAGACGGCTCGAAAACGCACGAGGGAACAGGGGCGGGGGTGTTTGGACCTCGCCTCAAGCACTATGGGCCCATGGGGAAAACACCCAGCATATTCCAGGCTGAACTCTATGCAATCAGGCTCTGCGTGCAAGTCAACCTCGAGCGTGCGTACAGAGGGCAGGACATCGTCATCTGCTCCGACAGCCAAGCAGCCATCAAAGCACTAATCTCATATGAGATAACGTCAGGATTAGTGCTGGAATGCATTGAGGCATTGAATGCACTGGGCAAATGCAACCAGGTGAAGATCCTCTGGGTTCCAGGACACAGAGGTATCGAAGGAAACGAGGAAGCGGACAGCCTCGCTAGAACCGCGGCAGCCACGCACCCCTAGTACCTGAACCCTTTATTGGGCTGGGCAAAAGCGCCATAACGGAGTCACTGAGACTAGAGGAAAGGACCAGGAACACAGAACACTGGACTAGCGCCTCCGGTCTCAGGCAATCGAAAATCTTCATCAAAGATTACAACCCCAAATGGAGTGAAGAATGCCTCAAACTAAGGAGAAACCAGCTTAGACAGGTCACAGGTCTTCTAACTGGGCATTGCAGATTGAGGAAACACATGCATACAATCGGGATAGAACAGGTAAGCGTCTGTAGACTCTGCGGAACAACAGAGGAGACTCCCGAACACATCATAATGCACTGTAATGCGGCTTGTCGCAGCAGGTTACGTTACCTGGGCCAGTTTTGGCTTGCAGAAGAGGACGTCAAACACCTAGACCCCCGCGAGTTACTAAGTTTCATTAGGGCGGTAGGTCTAGGGGATGTACTCTAACACTTGTAGGGGGCACAATAGATCAATCCTGGTCTCAGTGCAATTTACCCTAATCAATTCTATTCTATTCTAACGTACCTTTTAGAAAAAACCAACAAGTTACAGATTGGTCGCTTCATTTACATACAAATCAATCTTAACCCGGCGTCATTGTGGCTACTAAACAGAACTTGGCCGTTGTGGCCGGGTAAATTTTACCCATGTACATTATTGTACACTGAATCAAGCTTATGTCAATATTAGTTTTCTATAATAGGGAAATAGGTAGTTAAATACATTATTAATAAAAATCAAACATTTATTTATCATAAAATGAGCATATTACTCATCAAATTAAATCTTTTTATTCTGCGATAATTTTTTTAGAACATAACTTAAAATGCGTCGGGTATTAGATACACGGCAACAATGACGCCGGGTTAAAGAGGAAAAAAAAACCAAAAAATACACATTTTTCTCGATGTGGAAAAATTGTCAACTTTGAGCGGCTCTACCTCCCAAACTACAAATCTGAATTTAATGAAAGTTACATATTCGTAATCCCTGGAAAATTCTCAATAAGATGCGTGTATTCATTTTATCGAACGCTTTCATGAAATTTTTGATTTTTGCAACGTTTTACCGACCGTTGGGCCATAGTGCGTCGGCCAATCAAAATTCGCTGTTTCAAATAGTTTCTAAATAGAGCTGCCGAGTGACATTTTGCGAAATTGAAAGTTGTTTCTTTTTTATTTTGAAATTCAAACTAGGTGCAAAAAGTTCTTGTTCTGCGTGAAATTGGACTTTCCTTCAAAGTAATTGCATAGATTAAGATACTTATCAAACAATTTGGTATCAGAACAGATTTAGTTGACCACATATTACGATAATTGATTACGTATAGAACTAACATTTTTTGAAGGTGGGGGTGGTAACTCTAGCGATGAGCACGCATGACGTCAGCACTCGGATGTCGTAATCTTGTATTCTTTCATTCATGGCAGTAATGGAAGCAATGCCGTCGCATCACAATAAACCGATTATATTGATAGTGCCAGAAAACTATCCATGGCACAGTTGGTTACTTTTAACCAAAATGGCTTAATTTTTTTTGTTGGGTACTGTGTTACTTTTCTTCGTGTTTGATGACTTGTTTTGTTTGCTCACATGTACTAGTTAGGCGGGAAGAAATGCATATCGACGTAATAATATATACTTATCGTAATTGATATGAATTTTGTTCATTGGGTTGTTTTTGTTTTTTACCTGGACGGTTTTGATAGGCTACAGGAAGAACAATAACGGCAGCTTCGTTGTTTCTTTAGTTATGGTTACATTTCCTATATTTTGGGTACTTTTCTAGAAACATCTGGTTAATAAAATTTTGCGGGAGTGGTAACCGTCCATCAGTGCTGCCGTTTTCAATTTTTACCTAGTAGTATAAATTATAATTTTTGGGTAGTATTTATCGACTTTGAGTAGTACACATGCATATTTTCTTAACAGTGTAAAAAATCGCAAGGATTTATCAACTACTAAATCAGATACTAAGTTTCAAAACACATTAACAATTTGATTTATACAAAAGTGAAAGAAACAATGTAATTCAGTTACAAAAATTTATATAAACAAATTTTATATGTTTTTATTATAAAGGTACTAATAGTAATTTTTTGGTGACTCCCATTTTTCCGCAAAATTTTCCCCTAATAAACTTTTCGAAGTTAAATCGAGTGGAGAGTAGCGTTTAGTAAACAGTTTCTTTTCTAATCTTTAATTAAATTTACTTTGGACTACTATGCGGAAACGCAATTACAGTACCAATAGGAGCGGAAACATATACCCCGTTTATACAACAGCTCAAGTCGCTTTCAGTCAATACGCATCGACTCAATACAGGTGATGTACATTCAGTTTTTTGAGCATTTTCAACTAAAACACAAGCAACACTAACAGATAATTTTCATTCAGACGTCAAAAAATAGGAAAAACGAAAATATAAAAGCATACTTTTCAAACCTTCTGCAGTCAATTCGCTTCTGAAATCAATGTATAAACACCTGGCTCGAAAGCGTATCGAGTTAATGCGAATCGACTGGGACCGTCGTATAAACATGGTAATAAATTCATTACTACCGTTTTTTTTGGAAACTTGACTCAAGTTCCAAATTTAGCAATGCCATCCATTCCGCTTCCAGAGCTACAACATTCTGTTCTTCACTTAAAAGTGAGAATCTTTTAATTAGGGGAACTAGTGTGGGAGATAAATTTTTTGGATTTATACTTTCCAAGCACCCTTAACTCAATGATGTCTTAAGTCGACCTAAGCGATTATCGTTTTTGACCACAGATTTAATAATACTTAATAATACTAATACTTCTTTTTCGATAGACTTCAATGCAAAAAGTTTATAAAGCTTTGATAAAATACTTAATTACTTAAATTTATTAATAACAAATATCGTTCGAATTTTACTTTCAGCACTTTAATCAAACAACCTTGAAATGGCTAATTGGGAATGGGATAATTTTGAGCAAACTTTAAATTGATTTTTTAAATTAAATACTTAGTTTCTTTTTATTAACAATCAAACGGGATTTGGCCCCGATTTGCGCTGGTCAAATAAAAATGCCAAGCCTAAGAGAAATCGAACGATTTATACACTTGTATCAGGATATTCTAATGATTACGAATTACATGCTTTTTACATGTTTAAGTTTTCTGACTCGTCGACGTCCCATTGACAACTTTATTGTCTTTATCAAATTTTAAAAGATTCTTACAAGAATATGCAAAAATATTAAGTTATTTTGTATTTAAATACAGTAATATTACTCTATTATTTCACGATTTTCATTTTTGGGTATCGCATCCGTTGCGCTGTTTCCAAAGTTTAACACTTTATCAAGAGCTATTATACGAACAGCATTTGGCAACATAAAAATGGTGCAATTGTCACTTTAGTCGCACAACGGTAACTCTACGACGAGCTCATTTGCTTGATTGCAAAAAATTCAGCAAAAAGTGAAGCATACGGAAACACATTTGTTAGAAATAAAAAACGGCAACGTTGGTTTAAATTTCGTGCTTTGGCAATGTTCAGTTCGGTTACATATTTGTATATTCTTTTCGAGTAGCCTTACTTAAAATATGAAAATTAAATTGCTAAAACTTATATTTCAGAAAATAGTAGTACAATCGGCCTGTGGGTAGTACGGTAGTACAGATGATGAAATAGTAGTAAAATACTACTATAGTAGTACGTTCGGCAGCACTGCCGTCCATCCATGGTGGCGTCCAAATAAAATCATCGACACAATCGATAGTATTATCGATAATACCATTGTTAATTGTACAGCTCTAGGAATTAGACCAATGTTGCCAGATTAAGGGTTTCCCCCGAGATTTCGGGTTTATTTGTTTGGTTTGGGGGGACATTTTTTTGATAAATATTTTAGGGGGAAAATTTATGGGGAAATATTTCACAGTAATTTTTAATTTGCGCTTTTTAAAACGTCTGTGGTCAACCAGGTTGCATTTCTATTACATCAACACCTTATTCAGATATATTGGCTATTGGGTCTTTTTTAATTTCATGTAACAAATAGAATTAGCAATTTTGGAACAAGTACAGAATACCACATCCTCTTAAAAAAAAAATTTTTTTAGTCGGAACGAGAAGTATTTTATTAGTCTAACGAACTTAAAATTGTGTCGCGGCAACATTTGCAGAGGGCGTGGTCCTCCTCTAAAGTCCCAGTTATATATCCGAATTACTCCAGAAATTATCAACCGATTCCAACGGTATAGGTGTTATATGAATGGTAGTTTCTTCCTCTTTCGCATGATGTACAACATGAGGTATGCTATATAAAAATTTTTTAAAAACAGATTTTTCTCTATTATTAAGCTATTATAAGTTTGCTGCCGTATTATAGCCTTTGAAAATCCCTTTACAATGAAATATAAAAACGTATAATTTTATGTTATATAAGTATGTTTTTTAATTTTTCTAACTTGACTTTTGGTCTAAAACAATTTCAAAATCACCTTCGTCACCATATTCAGACAATTCGGTCGCTCCTAAGCAATAATCTTCATAAACATAACCTCGGCTTCGCGGCTAACAGTATCTCTGTATTCAAGTACCTTTTGTGTAGACGGCCTTCGGCCGGGCTCCAAAAAATAACACTCATGGGAGTTTCAATACGGCAAACAGGTGCTTTTAACGCAACTTAAATTTAAATATAAAAGCAAAACAATACAGTTTCTGAATGTTTATTATTATTATTATTATTGAATTCTACATTCTCAATAGCTTTGCTATTGGAATTCACGCACCTCGGACTCCGTCAGGAGATTGGGCTCAGTATTATTTTAATTTAATAAATTAGTAAATTAAGCTTTAAAATTTATAGATTTATAAATTTTCTTGTAATGTTACAAGTTTTGAATATTACTGATTTTTGTATTTTGTAATATGCTGTTTGTTCGATGATGAGTTTTTTTAAATTCGAGATAAATGTTTTGTGCAGGATTCCTGTTGCAGAGATCACAAATGGTATTGTTTTTACTTCATTTTGTTTCCATATGCGTTTGATTTCATGTGTAAGCTCGCTGTACTTTTCAAGTTTTTCGGTGTATTTCTTGTGAATGTTGGTGTCATTAATTGTGTTTATTTCTATAAAGTATGTAGTGCTGTTGGTTTTAGTTTTAAGTGTGATATCCGGTCTATTGTTAATTATGGTTTTATCAGTGTGTATTGCTATATCCCAGTACAAGAGATAGCTTTTATTTTCAAGGATACTGGATGGTGTGTATTTGTAATATGGGTCTATGTTTTCTGTTAGTTGGAGGAGAAAATACGTTTCATATGACACTTATACCGTTAGAATCGGTTGATAATTTCTTGAGAAATTCGGATATATAACTGGGACCTTGGTGGCGGACCACGCCCTCGGTGAATGTTTCCGCGGCCAAATTTTAAGTTGGTTAAACTAAAAAAATACACCTCTTTCCGATTAAAATAAAAATTTTTAAGAGGGTGTGGTATTCACTATTTAACCCTTAAATGCATGGGGCAATTTTTTTCGAATCAATCTAGAGCAAGCACAAACATGATTTAAATTGATTCAACAGATGTACGAAGGATTTAGGAACTGTACCATATATGGTACGCCATGCATTTAAGGGTTAAGCCGCCATTTTCATGAAATTCATTTATGTGTGTATTATACATTTGAAGGGGAAGTGTGGTGGAGGAAATTTTGTTTTTATGGGGAAATGAACTTCATTTTAGAGGGATTGCTTGCAACATCTGGTAACACTGAGTGAGACCGATCAGCTGTGTTTCATATTCTTTATCATAGAAACGTAATACCCAAATTCTTATTAAAATTTCTATAGAAATGAAGGCTGCAGACATTGGAACCAATTCGACCTCAAGTCGGTGGCACAGGGTGAGTGCGTTCAGAATCAGTATTGGGAAAAATAGATAATTTAAGAACCATGTGAAAGGTGACATAATTTTTGGTACAAGGTATAAATTAATGGTACGAACGTTAAGTCCGCTACAGATATCAGAATGAGATGCACGTTTAGAGCTCCAAAGTTAAATATGTAACTGTCCAAGTAAAATTGGTCGAATTATACAACTTTAGAATATATTGTAAACACATGCGTAAATAAGTTAAATAAATGCTTAATTTTTAGGCCTTTGTGGGCACTCTACCTGATGACTTCCTTCGCATCAATGGTCAAAGGGATGCTCAACATGCTGCAGATTATCAAGCGGCTATTTACAATCAACGATCATTGTCTCAGTATGTGGTGAGTAGCATCAAAGGCGATCCAAAAATTAGTTTAGCAATTTAGTTTTTGTTTACGATTTTGTGGGCACGGTGTCAGTAGAAGAGCCAGTTCAGGGAACAAGTGCAGAATACCACACCCTCTTAAAAAAATTTTTTTTTTTATTGGAGTATTTTTTTAGTCTAACAAACAAAATTTTGCCATTCACAGATGCGTACTATAAATACGTTTAGCATAATGTGTCTTATAATTTTGTTACGATTGCAGCTACCCAAATTTTTACTCATTCCCATAAAAACTAACAGTATATTTGACAGGAATTTGTAGGAATATTAAGTTGCGCTTATAATTAAAACTGACCCTTTACAATATTACTCTGCGTTTCTGTTTTTCTAAAAAAAATGACTACCTATGGTAGATTTGGCGAGCCTGCAAAGTGAAATTTTTTAAGTGTCTTATAATTATGATACGCACCTTAGCCTGTGAAATTCCCTTTATAATGAAATATAAAAACTTATAATTTTATGTTTTATAAGTATGTTTTTTTAATTTTTCTAACGACTCGTCCAAAACAATTTCAAAATCACCTTCGTCACCATATTCAGACAATAATGGATGAAGGGGGTTGTACAAAGTACCGAGTTTTTCTCGGGTGGCCGGCTTTCGGCCGGGCTTCAAAAAAATAACCCTTATGGGAGTCACTACCACATCAGGAAAAGTCAGGTGTTTACAGTATTTTTGTATTCAAAACCTTTGTGTGCGGTCGGTCGTTCTTAAGCAATAATCTTCATAAACATAACTTCGGCTTCGCGACCAACAGTATCTCTGCATTCTAATACCTTTTGTGTAGCCGGCCTTCGGTGGGACTCCAAAAAACACTCTTAGGAGTTTCTACCACATCGGGGCCAGTAAAGTGTTTTCAGTATTTTTTTGTTCAAATCCTTTGATTGAAGGATATCGTTCCTAAGCATATCCTTCATAAGCGCCTTTTCAATACGGCAAACAATATAAAAGCAAATAACACAGTTTCTGAATGTTTTATATTTCATTGTAAAGGCAATTTGACAGGCTATAGATATATAGCAAACTTATAATAGCTTCATGATAGGTTTCTTCGAGAAAAAAAAATCCGTTTTTAAAAAATTAAAAAAAAAAAATTGTTTCGCTTATAACTCATTATTGGTACATATTACATACCTAATGTTCATTCGAAAGAGGAAGAAAATACCTTTCATATGACACCGATATCGTTAGAATCGGTTGATAATTTCTTGAGAAATTCGGATATATAACTGGGACTTTGGGACGGACCACGTCCTCTGAGAATGTTTGCGCGGCAAAATTTTAAGTTTGTTAGACTAAAAAATAAAACAAAAGCACATTTTTAAGAGGGTGTGGTATTCTGCATTTAAGCCAAGTTCAGTGTATTTCCTGCCAACAAATATGCACGAAATGAAAATTATGCTACTTCGAATTTCCTAATTGGAACATACAGCCAAAAATAGTAGGCACAAATGCAGTATAGCGAACCTTCACGAAAAAAACCGAAAAATTGGGCTCTATATAGCTTCTTTTTGTGAATTCAACGAACTTAAAATTTTTCCTAGGAAACGCCCACAAAAGGCGTGGCTCGGAGTAAAAGTTCAAAGTTTGCATCAAAATAACTCAGTTCTCAATTCATTTATACAATATAGGTATTAAACGGAAAGCCATTCATACTTTTTTTTATATATAGGGTGTTTTTTTTAGAGGTTTGTTTTTCGAATAGAGATAAAACTGGCATTTTGTGGTCAAATCTGGCAACTCTAATGTCATTTATGTTCAGTTTGGTTTGCCATTTCATCATGAACAGGTTGACAAAAGAACAACGCTTGCAAATCGTGCAAATTTATTTCGAAAATAATGGTTCAGTTCGCGAAGTTTACCGCAAGCTCCGTTCATTTTATGGTCGACATAATCGTCCATCAGAGCAATTAATTCGGTTAACCATGGGTCGTTTTCGCACTACGTTTACTCTATGTGATAATAAGCATCCGCAGAGACGTCGAACAGTGCGCACCGAAGAAACAATTGCCGCTGTAGAGCAAAATGTTGAAGAGGACCCGAATGAATCGATTCGCCACCGTGCACAGCAATTGGGGCTTTGTCCATTACTTTATGGAAGATTTTGCGCAACATGAATGTGGATGAGTTGTGGTTCCAACAAGACGGCGCTACATGCCACACAGCGCACGTCACAATCGATTTATTGAAGGAAACATTCGATGAGCGCATAATTTCGCGGAATGGACCTGTCAATTGGCCACCAAGATCGTGTGATTTGACACCATTGGATTATTTTCTTTGGGGATATGTGAAGTCGCTCGTCTACGCCAACAAACCAGAAACGTTAGGGGACTTGGAAGCCAACATTCGTGGCGTTATTGCCGACATACGGCCCCAAATGCTCGAAAAAGTGGTTGAAAATTGGACCTGTAGAATTGGCTTTATTCGAGCCAGCCGCGGCGGCCACATGCCCGAAATCATATTTAAACATTAATGGCATAAAATTATCCTTCCAATAAAGCCAAATTGATGGACATTAAAACGATTTTCTTGTGTTTTATTTCAATTCGAAGTTCTATACCTCTAAAAAAAACACCCTATACAACATAAGATATGTAATATATAAGGGAGAGGGCTGGGTTGTGAACCGGGTTTTGTTTTTTGGCTCTAATTTTTCACGGAATAAATATATCGAAAAATCGAAGAAAGGTTGAGCATAAAACGCAACTTTGTTATCAAGACATCAAAGCATCTGTTTGCAATTTTGAAATGGCGCTTATGGAGATTACTGCTTAGGCACGATCTTTTACAATCACAGGCTTTGAACAAAAAAAATACTGTAAGCACTTTACTGATCCCGGTACCCTAGTTACTCCCATGAGGGTATTTGAATGCAGAAATATTTTTGGCCGCGAAGCCGAAGTTACGATTATAAAAGATATTGCTTAGGAGCGACCGACCGCGCATCAAGGTTTCGAATAGAAAAATATGGCAGGTAAATTTAATATGGCAGGTACTTTGTACAACCCCCTTCAGCCCTCATTGTCCGAAAAAGATGGCGAAGGTGAATGCGAAATATCTTCGGACCAAGAGTCGAGTTAGAAAAAAATTAAAAAATATATTCATAAAAAACAAAAGAATACATCTTAATATTTCATTGTAAAGGGAATTCCACAGGCTTTAATATGGTAATAAATTTATTATAACTTAATAATGAGTTTTAAAAAAATCCCTTTTTAAAAATTTTATATACAAAAAAATTTGTTGTTCTTATAACTTCTTATTAGTAAGGGAGAGGGCTGGGTTGTGAACCGGGTTTTGTTTTTTGGCTCTAACTTTTCACAGAATAAAGATATTGGAAAATCGAAGATACCGTTGAAAAGATGAACAAAAACGCAACTTTGTTATGAAGACAGATAACCGTTTTAATTAAAATTTAACTCTCTACGTCCAATTTTCTAAGGACGTGATTTTTCGCTTTTCCAAAAAAAGTGGCTGGGTTGTGAACCATCTGGCAAATCCCAATTAAAGTCGGAAAATACGAAGAAAACACCCATAATTTTTAAATATGTTGAGAATTTATTTAATCAGGAGGCCTCAAGAGGCGAAAAAAAGTTATAATGACGCCACTTAGGCCAAAAAAACCCAATGAATGCAAGTGCTCAATTTTTTGAATTTTTATCCTAATCGGTATCGCAATGTTTGCATGTGAAATACGAACGCGTTCTCACATTGGGCACTTCAAGTGAACTCACCGCAAATCGAGTAAAATTACATAAAATTACTTTAATTTAATAAATCTGGCGATATTAGACCGTGCTAGTACAAAGTGCTACGAAAAACAGGTGGTTCATAACCCAGCCCCCACAGTGGTTCACAGCCCAACCACAATGCCATTTTGGAAACTTTTAAAATAACGACACTTTCAATCATATTTCAATATAAACAAATATTGGATCGTAAAATAAAATCAAATCCCTAAGTAAATATGTATTACACTTACATTTTTGGAATAAATTCAGTCACTTGGATAGCACTTAAAAAAAAGCAAACAAGTTTTCGCAATCGATTTTCGAACACGATGTCTGTAGCTGCCACAAGCAATACGTGTTTACACTTCGGTGTAACCACAAAAGCAGAGTCATATCAAAAGACAAACTTGACAGTTGAAAGATTGGCGATATGTAAATTAGGGAAAGAAAAACAGTAATGGTTCACAACCCAGCCTGGTTCATAACCCAGCCCTTTCCCTTACTAATACGAAGTTATAAGCGAAAACTATTTTTTTTATATACTTGCTTAACTGACCATAACAACCCGTTGCCGGGTTACAGAATGCCGCAAAAGCTCTCTCCAGGCGCCTCTGCTTTGCGCGCGCCTTCTTCAGGTGGTCACACCAAGAGAAGATAGGGCCTCCTCAACTTAGTCCTTCCACCGGAGACACGGCCTTCCTCTTCGCCATTCGACGTCCAACTACCGGATCGAACACCTTTTTCGCCGGAGCTTCATCGTCCATACTGCACACATAGCCAAGCCAGCGTAACCGCTGGATGTTAATTCGCTGTGCTACGTCCATGTCCTTATACAGCTCGTTGTTGGTTCGTATACGAAAGTCGTCGCCAACACGAACAGGGCCGAAGATTTTGCGAAATACCTTCCTCTCGAACAACCCAAGGGCCGCTGTGTGGTTACGCGACAGTGTCCATGCTTCTGCGCCATAGAGGAGCACGGTCACAATAAGCGTCCTATAGTGATATATTTTGGCGGTGGAGAGAGGTCTCTACTACTCAGTTGTATACCGAGGTCTTAGTAGCACCTATTGGGAAGAGTAATCCATCGCTTTATCTCCAGGCTGACATCATTGCTGCTGTATATGGCGGTGCCAAGGTAGACGAATTCCTTGACAACTTCAAAAGTATACCTGTCAGCCTCGACGTGAGACCGTAGCCGCTGCGAGTCCCTGCGTGTAGACAGCATATATTTCGTCTTGCCCCCATTTACCACCAGACCCATTTTGGCAGATTGTCTTTCGATTGCCACAAAGGCAGCGGTGATATTTCGCCCGATGACGTCAATGTCATCGGCGTAGGCAAGGAGCTGAACACTTTTCTTGAAGATTGTGCCATTACGATGTACACCAACTGGACATTTGGCTGAAATCGGGGGCGTTGGTTCACCGACCGATCCAAGCCAGCCAACATGCCTACCAGAAGGGAAAGTCGACGGAAACTGCGTTAGCTGAGCTGACTGGACGGGTTCAACGAATCTTGGACAAGAAGCAATTTGCTCTCGCAGTTTTCTTAAACATTGAAGGCGCCTTCGACAGTCCCCTATTGGGCAAG
The DNA here is from genome assembly GCA_964056695.1 of Melieria picta. Lineage (NCBI taxonomy): Eukaryota > Metazoa > Arthropoda > Insecta > Diptera > Ulidiidae > Melieria > Melieria picta. Next base: position 91,123,016 of record OZ057399.1, read on the forward strand.
ATTGAGGCACTCAGGCTTAGAGGGATTCGCCCAGTAATGGTTGATTGGATCCTCTCAATGCTTGGGTGCCGCATTACAACGGCCACTCTTGGCGACTTCACTACCTCGGTGCGGTCCGTAAAAGGATTTGCACAAGGAGGGGCTTTATCCACCACCCTCTGGAACCTCCTTGTTGACTCTCTTCTAGTTAGGCTTCAAGAAGGTGGTTTCCCGACTGTAGGGTACGCTGACGACCTGTGCATAGTCGTCAGTGGTAGTAACAATCAAACAAGTATGCAATCGGCATTGAGCGATGTGGGGGACTGGTGTGTGGAACAATCATTATCTGTTAACCCCGTGAAAACGGAAATGATATTGTTCACGTCAAGAAGGAAAGTACCGACAATCAGGTTGCCCTTCTTCTTGGGCACCAGGCTGGAACTAGTTGAAAGGGTCAAGTACTTAGGTATTTGGCTCTTCACCGATCATATTGAATCGCGTGTGGTGAAAGCAACCAAGGTACTATGGCAATGCAGAAGGATGGTTGGCCGGTCGTGGCCGGCTTGTCCACTGAATCTACACTTGCAAACCTTATATCCTCTATGGAGCCTTAGTATGGTTGTCAAGGGCATATCCTAGGAGGCGACGGTTAGACAAGCTTCAACACCTTGCGTGTCGCTGCATAACTGGCGCCACCAGGGGTACCCCAACGGCCGCCGTGGAGGCTCTTCTGTATCTTCCTCCTTTGTTTCTAGCTGCAGAAAATGAGGCCGGTCGAGCGGCATATCGCTTTGAAGTGCTGTTTGGCAGGAAACTTGTTCGCTGGAGACGGGGGAACCCGGAAGAGACCTTCTTAAAACTCTTCCATCTGAGAGAGGGGGAGCAGTTGACGCCCAGTGTGCTGAGATTATGCCTCGCCACAGGTATCAAACCGTTATCCCCGATCGATCGGAATGGACGAACAACTGCTGGAAGGGCTTCAAGCCTTATTCGGCAGTGGTGTACACGGATGGGTCAGGGATGGACACTGGCTCTGGTGCTGGAGTTCACTCTAACACTGATAACATTCGTCTTTCCATCCCGCTGGGCAGTCACACTTCTGTCTTTCAGGCGGAAGTGTTTGCCATATCTATAGCAGCGCTTGAGCTGCGGCGGAGGGGAAGGTCTGGGTGCGACATATATATTTGCTCAGACAGCCAAGCGGCTGTTAAGGCTTGCTCAGCAATGCAGACAATGCGAGAGGCTGTCAGCAGACTGAACGAGCTAAGCATTGACAATGTCGTCACACTTCTGTGGGTGCCTGGGCATTCTGATGTCGAAGGCAATAAAAAAGCGGATGAGCTCGCCTGAGCTGGATCTTTGGCCCGTTTCTTAGGACCTGAACCAGCCAAGGCTAGCAGAACAGGTTACCTGCTGAGCTTAGGCAAGAGTGACTTGAGAACTATCCTAGGGCACGTCACAGGGTTTATTCCTTTTAACGAGTACCTCAATAGGATCGGGGTCAAAGACTCGGCTTTATGTGACATGTGCCGTGAGGACGACGAAGCCACGGTGCTCTTCATTTGTGAGTGCCTGGCTTTCGGGCGGCTCAGGCATATGTGCTTCGGCAGTATGATCCTCCGCGAGGATGAGCTCAGGAACCTCAAATTGTCGGACGTGCTCAGCTTTGCTAAAGCCACGCTCCGTCTAACTGAGATCCAGAGCTTATGGGAACCTTCTTAGGGCGACTGCAAACCTGAATGCAATAGGTCACTGGAGACAGGTTCTGTCTCGTGACCGGCGAACGGGGGCGCAGTTGAGTATTTCTTAGAAATGGACCCTTCTGGCTTGGCGATGAGAGTCGCCAACGGAAGTGGGCCCGTTACTTGCTCGCAAGGAGGGAGGCGCAAGCCAGGGCACGAAGGGCAGACCTTTGCCTACGCGCCCGCGTTCCTGGACGCTCCCTACACTTTAATAATAAACGATGTGCACCGACATTGCGTAGAACACTCTCCATGGTGAAGTGGAAGACGTCGCATGACAAAGGATCGCCCTGTCTGAAGCCTCGAACGGTATCAAATGTGTCGCAGAGGTCACTTTTAACCTTGACGGAGCTGCGTGTAGGGTGTAGCTTTGCAGGGATACCAAGTTCAGATAATGCGGCATATAGGCGATCCCTTATCGGGCTATCGAATGCTGCCTTGTAAAGAGATGGTGTGTGTCGATTTGACTCTCATGGGTTTTCCTACCTTTCCTACCTCCTAAAGGGTTTTCTCTCAAGGGACTCTCATAAGTTTTATTTATAAGGGTATTTAGAATCAGGTGTATTGTTGCAAATGCAAAGGTGCAAATGTTCAATTTTGTACAGATATGCAATAGATCCTTTGAATTGAATTAAATCAGAAGTATGTAGGTACTCACTTCCGATTTCATTCAATTTTGAACGGTGCAAAGTTTCCATATGTTTTTATGTTAAAACGAAAATAAAAATATTTGGTAAAAATGTCCAGGAACAGTGAGCAGGATAAAATTTTAGATTATTTAGTTCAAATAATCCAGCAGCTTGCCGATTTCCTCCTTTGTCCACCTTTTTTTTGGCCGCTCCCTCTTAATTTTTTTGGTGCTCATTTCTCTGTAAATATAATATATCTTGTAATAATTGCAAGTTTTAACACAAAATTCTAACTTACAAAGTTTCAGTTTAGAATTCAATTCGAATTTTAATTTTGACAGAAGTGATCATCCGTTTGAAATGTAAACGAAATTTTGCACGTATGCTAGGGGTTTTCGGTGTAGCCTATTTTTAAAAGGGCTGGATTTGCAAATCCATGTATTTTGTTTTTGTTTATTAGCACGGTGCAAATAAACTTAGTATATGCTACGAAATATGCACCGTTTCTAGCTTGACCTACATGCGGTCGACCACGACAACATCCACAGTTGGTTGTTAATCGACTTCACTGTTTCATACACCGCAAGCGATCATGTGATGTGATGTGATATAATGTGAGGGTGGACAGGAAGGCTACAAGCCTTCCATAGTACTCAGTCCATTTTAGACCATTGTACTATGCCCATGGGGAATAGGGAAGGAGAGGAGAGTGATATCTCATATTTCACCCGTTTTGAAATGTGTATGCAACACTGTTTTTCCAACATGTATGTTACAGCACACATTTCAAGCGGATGGGGAAAGAACGGGGGGGGTGACCTACAGTTTAACGCCGAATCCGAACGGCGATTGGAAGTTTTTCTTTCGCACTTGGAATTTTTGCCATTGCCTGCCAAGAGCGCTCTTGTGCGATTCTTGTAATTCTCATCTGCTTCATGTGGATAGCGATAGAAGTAGATAAGCGTTTCACCAGCCCGAGCTAGGAATCGAACCTAGGGCCTCGGTATGAGAAGCCAGCGCGCTACCCGCAGGACTATCACCGGCAAGCAATCATAATTTTCTTTTGTATGTTCTCCGTAAAATACTCTAATGCTCTCACAGCTTCTCATTTTATGCTTCCAGTTGTAAGAGTAAGGGAAAGTGGGATTTACGCTTAATCCCACTTCGATCATAGTTTTGAAAAGTGCTAGGAAATTAGGCAAATTGCATCACAAGATCTAAGAAGTTGCTCTTAAAAGCTATAACAAACCACCACTAATCTTGCAAACATATCTTACCTCCAACTTTTAATGAGGCTCCCATACAAAATTATCCTTTTAAGAAGATAGGCTCTCATTGCCCCTAGGTTGTTGCCAGGCAACTCAAATGTAAAAATTACCCCCATTTGTTTTCGCTTTCAAATGATTTTTTACGAAAATATTTACCGCCTATCTGCAACTCTTAAGGGGAGGCTATACAAAGCTGTTAATATTAATATAAAATGAAGGCGGGCAACTGTCGGAAATTACTAAACAATTTGAGTGCCCTCGAAGGGAAGCATGGGTTTTACGTACACGCCTTCTGAAACTAGATAACCTAACATTCATGATTATAATTACATATAATTAAAATTAAGAGATGAATGGGATTTCGGTTTTGATTCGTAAAAATCAAAAAGATAACTTCTACTATTTTGTTTGTTTATAAGGCGTCATCTGGTAGTAAGTTTTCGAACTGTATTATGGGAACTGTTGTATTTTTTGCACTAACGGATGGTGCTCAAAGTTTATCCACACACATAAGTGTTAAAGTCTAAGGCAACCTGCTGCATTATATAGTTTGAATTATCGGCTTATCTTTGCTTTCTTCATAGGTTCCAAATTATGTTGGTCGCCTCAGCATCACCTGCGCTCAAGCGAAGCTCACACGAAATTATGGCATCACCAGAATGGATCCTTATGTACGCATTCGAGTGGGCCACTATGTTTATGAGACGCAGACGGATCCTAATGGGGGGAAAAATCCGCGCTGGAACCGTGTCATCCAAAGCCAACTTGCTGCAGGTGTAAACTCGATATATGTGGAAATTTACGATGAGTGCAGCTTTAAGATGGACGAGCTGATTGCCTGGTGCGAAATAAAAATTACAGAGAGTGTTATTCGAGGTGAGACGCATGAAGAATGGTATCCGCTATCTGGCAAGCAAGGAGAAGGTTTAGAGGGAGCTATAGACATAGTGTTGAGCTTCTCTAATCAGCCTGTGCAGCCGTACATGTATCAAACTATCAACACATCTGCTCCGATGCTCATGGTGCCGCCGGGCAGACCAATGCCGATCTTTGTAGCGCCACAGCAACCGCAAGTGACAAGTACAATGGTGTCACGGCCACAACTTTCCGAAGCTGATTTCAAGCAGGTAATTCTGAGGTTAAAGTCAACTTAAGACATCATTGAGTTAAGGGTGCGTTTAAAACGTGGTGCTCAAAATAAATAGTACTTATGGACTTAACCGTTTAGCGTTTTAAGCGTTAGTTTAAGCAAATTTTGTGCGACGAATTGATCGCCGGTAGTGTGTATTTGTTCGATGACGCCGTCATGCTAATGAAAATCACAATCTAATTTTTTCAGATTCATTAAATGTTTCCAAATTTTTTCAGATTCATGAAATGTTTCCAAACATTGACAAGGAGGTCGTCACATCGGTGTTTGAAGCAAATCGGGGTAGTAAAGATGCAACTATAAATTCCCTCCTTCAGATGAACGAGTAAAGTCGGCGTGCGACCATTTCGAATTCAAACTTTTGTTAACCTTATCAAACCTGGAGCAGATTATCTACTTAGTTTAAAAGAATATAAAACATGTAATGTGATTGATGAATTACTAATATGCATTCCAATTGTAATGACTCGTACGTCTATGACCAATGGTAATGTGTACCTCTTGTGTTCTCTAGGTACGGTAACTTCGGGTGTTATGGTATACCAATTTTTTTCTATATCTCTATAAAGAAGGGCGATGTGTCTCCAAGTTACGATTGTTATAGATTTTTTTTAATACTAGTAGGTATGTATAAAAGTAACAACTTCCCAAGATTTATGTTCTTAATAGTTAATTGATTTTATTATATTAATTCTCCCATGTAGGGGATTAATTTTTTAGGGATTGAAATCGAGTAAATTGTTACACATATTATTACAAATAAATTACACTACTCGACACGAAAAATGAAATATGACATATAGTTATTTGAAAACGGTCGAAAAATCACTTTTTTCACCATCATTAACTTCCCCAAATCTTATCTTACTTGGACAATCTATAAATCGGTGGAAAGGCTAAGGTAATATCTTCTGAACGACGGACAGCTCGTGTTAGTCGGATGATTCGTTTACGAGATATGTGCTCATAACTAAAACAACAGGGAAAAAACTGGGTTTTCGAAGATTTTTCGAAAACGCTTCTTAAACAATTTTTGGATTTTCAGTTTCGTTTTCAGCGGACCAAAGTTAGTCTAGAAAAAACTTTTGTTTTTAGGTGCACGCGATTAACCCACTTTTTTCGAGTAGTGTTATTAGTAATAATAAAAAAATATAACAATCGAAAATCGCTGGGGCCCTTTACCCTTTCTTATCCGGCTATGACCCTAGATTAAATTCAACATTGTCATATTTCAAACACATCAACTGGAAAGCGCTTTTGATAAAAATTTCGAAAAAATTTTTGAAAATTTGTAAAAAGTTATAAACCCATTGAATAAATTTGTGGGTAATTTGGAAAAGCATGTCCGGCTACCTATTAGCCTCCTTACACACGTGCTGGAATTTATCTGATTGATTTGTTAGAATATGTATGATGTCTCAACATTCTTCAGCATGTACAAATACGAATGCGGCTCCAATGCAGAATACCACACTGTCTTAAACATTTTTTTTTGCTTTCAGTTGGAAAGAGGAGTATTTTGTTAGTCTAACAAACTTAAAATTTTGCCGCGAAAACATTTATAGGGGGCGTGGTCCGCCCCCAAAGTCCCATTTATATATCCGAATATCTCAAGAAATTTTCAACCGATTCCAAAAGCATACTGTGCGGAATACTTCTTTTCGTACAGTATCAACATTTCAACCTAATCCCGCTTTTTTAATGCTATATCACATTACCCGACAATATCCGAAGGCGGAATTTATTATGCTGAATATCGACATCGGCTGAGAATAACTTTCGGCAGTTGTTTAGTCGTTGGCAGCAATCATGGTAAAATTAACAAGGTAGAGTCAGAGCCTACTGATTTCGATTTTTTTCTCTTCAGTGTTCGGTTCAAAGTAAATCCTATGTAGCGAATTTAGTCAAATTAAAAAAAATTGCTTTCGCTGACTGTATTATGTTGACGAGCAAAACAGAAAATGAAAACATAAAGCTTTGAATTTGAAATTGTGGAAAGATTTAGAACTTTCTATAGACCCTGTCTATATGTAAGATAACATTTTTCGTAGAAATAAGTATTTTCTCAATAAAACATTTGTTCAAATAAACAAAATGTGGTTAGAAATCCGACAAATGCCGACGAGCAAATGTATTGTATTTGCCGATGAACCGCATCTTCTGAAGTTGATACGTAATCACTTCATCTAAACGGTTTCATCTTTAATGGGGAACTTAAAACTGTGCAAACAGTCAAGCAAGTAAAAGATTAAACGTCTTCATCAGATGTATCAATTGCATTTGAATTAACCGAAGAGCACCCAATTGCAAAGAATGTTCAACGACAGAAAATCAAATTGCCTGTTCAACTTATGTCTAACCAAAGAATATGTATAATAATAATAATAATGTATAAAAAAAGACTTAACCTGGTTAGAATATGACGATATGTATATCAAATGAAAGAGGGAAGGCTCAAAAATTTAAATATAATTGATTTTTTATCCATTTGTAAAAAAGGGTATGAAAAAGGTCCTTTGAATATTTTAATCCTTTATATCCTTGAAAATTTATATAGAATTTTCTTGAAAAGTAACTATGTTAAAACCCAAAATATCCTTGATCATGTGTCAAAATTTCATAACTCTAACTTTATTGGTTCGAAAGTTATTAAAGAAAAGGCGGAAGCTGCAATTCTAACGAAATACAAAAATTCTAATTTATTTGAGTATCAGTATTTTAAATAATAAAAAGATACAAAATCAATGAAGCGGAAATAATGACATTTTGACACGTGAACAAGGAGATTTCGGGTTTTAACATATAGAATTTTCAAGAAAATATATAAATTTCAAGAATATAAAGGATTAAAATATTCAAAGGACCTTTTTCATATTCTTTTTTCCAAATAGATAAAAAATCAATTTTATTGAAATTCTTGAGCCTTTCCTCTTTCATTTGATATAAGTACATATCGCCATATTCTAACGAGGTTAAGGGGGCTTTCCCGTTTTTTCGTCGAAAAATGAGGTGTTTTTCAAGAATTAATTTTGGAAAGACAGTTTGATAAAATGTTGTAATTCTTTTTTATTTTGTTTGTTGTTACAATAGTGAGTTGAAAAAAATTCTTTTTTTGGAAAAAAAACAAAATGGCCGCCGGCTTGCCAAGTACTTATGTTGCCTTGTTTGGAAAACATACTCCCAGTTTTTTACACTTTTCTCGGGTACGGTTTATCTGAAATCAAATTGACCATCATTTTCATTAATTACATAGTTTTAGTTATCGCACATCGGAGGATTTTTGAAAAATTTCAACTTGGTGAAATTTGGCGCAAATTTGAAAAAAATAGATTTTTTTGCAAAATTTTGGTACTAAAAGTGTTGTTAAAAATCGAAATTTCACAATATTGAAAAAATCCTATGATGTGCGATAGAGAATTCATTTGTGAACACGTGAAATTCAGTTTTATCCAAATCGGTTCATTAGATCCGAAAAAAAGTGTAAAAAACGTCACAAAAACATGGTTTCGAGAAAAACGCGTTTAAAGTTTTTTTAAAGCGTACGCGAGGCTGTGCGCGCCGAAACATTTTTGGCTATAACTTCAAAACTATTGCATATTTCATTATGAAACTTTGGCTTCATATTGTTATAGTATTTATAAATCGATTTCTGTAAAAAAAAAAACGATTTTTTGAAACCGAAAAACGGGAAAGCCCCCTTAAGTATTTTATATATTTTTTTAATTTTTTATCCCCTTCAAAATTTTGAATTCCTTTTAAAAGGATAAAGGATGTAGAAATAAAAAACTGAGTACGTAGTATTAATATGTTTGGTCTCTAGTTTCACGTCCATATAAATTTTTTTTAAATTTGTAACGGTGTAATTAGACAAGTATTTAGTCATAAAAATCTGACCTACGTTTAATAGTGTAAATATTCTACACCTGAATGGTTCCATGGCGAACGCTGTGACCATAAAGTTACAATATTAGATTTTCTTATTTTACCACTCCTACGAAAACACTGTGGGCTGTATAAAAAGGAGGATTGAAAAACGACAATTGAAAATAACTGTTGGCCAATAAAAACTTATGCATTTTAGAAAGGATAAATTAAAACAAAAGTAACAACAACGACAATAACAGGCAACAACATCCACGCTATTCCCGCCTACACGGCACAGCTTAAAAACAGTTCAACGCCGACTTTTTTTCGTTTGCCAATAATATTAACGTTACTCGCCCCAAAAACAAAAGAAGCGTTCATCGTCATGCTTATCAACTGGCACAGTAGCGCACATAGGGTTTCATTTTGAGGGGGCTTGTGCCCACAACTTTCAAGCCCAAAACCAGTAGAAACAATTGTTGCTAACTAAAATTTTTGCAAGGTACAAATATTTGGGAGGGGTTTGAACCCAAAATCTCCCCTCTTGTGTGGGCCACTGAACTGGCGCAACAGCAGCGAGAATACGAATGAACAGTGTTGCCAAATTTTTATTTTTGGAAAGAACTAAAAACCGTGTTTTTCTACTCAAAAAGCACTGATGAGCAAAAAAAGGAGCAAATATTGGTAGTTGTCCCGATGTTCCATGTAACATACTAGGAAAACTATTGCAGATTAGTGGCAACCGTGATCCAAGTAGCAATTCTGGCAAGGAGGATCACTTCAGTTTCCAAATAATGATCCAACATTTCAGTGTTGTATAGTTGTTAAATGAAATATGGTGTTGTATAACACTGCAATTATAAAATAATTAAAATTTGTTTTCTTAGCAAGAATTAGTGTGGTGTCTTATAATAAAAAAAAGCACTAGAAAACGCACCAAGCACCAAACTCAATATTTTCCGCGTTTTGATTTTCAAAAAGCGCTAAATTTAGTGCGAAACGCACTAAGTTGGCATCAGTGCGAATGAGTACAGAAGTGACTTCTACTCACATGTTACGCTGAAGTTACAGAGAATTCTGCTGTAAGTAACAGAGGGTGTCAATAACAGAGGGTACTACTAGCAGTACCCGCCATAGAACGCGTTTTGCCATGCGCGTTCTAAATTACTTCATGTTCGTTGGTCTAACCAGTGACTACGTGACGCGAAACTCGGAGGAGAATGATTTTCAGACCATTTTTTGCTTTTTCCAATCGTCCGATAGTGTACGGGTTTTTTTACCCAAACATTCGCACAGCACCGGTTACCAGTCAATTGTTTGCATCTTAAAGTGTTAACTTTTCTTATTCGCTGTAAATATAGCATTGCAAACCAACTTGTTTTACTGGTCTAAGTAATTTTGATTGTAACACGTACAAAAAAAAGCAGAAATAAATTATTTCATACGCTGAAGTCAGCAGATATTCGGTTGCTTTTTCCTTCTTTTTTCCACACTTTTTAAAGTGATCAGCTTAACACGTGAACAAAAGATTTGTTTACAGGTGACTTAGGAGGCAGATTTTTGTGAAGTTCTAAGGCCACTACGTTTCGCCACATTTTCCACCTCCGGAAAATTCACAATTTTTGGAGTCTGGTAGTAACTCTAGCTAGATGGCGGAATTTTAGGGTGACCTCTACTAGACTAAGGTGGTTCCATCTTTACCCCAACCATCCCTATCAATGATTTTGAGATATCTCTACCACACACTTTTCTGTGACTTTTTTAAAAAATCAATTTTCATGGGTAAATTTTTACTCATTAGGCAGCAATGGGTTAAGGTAAAATCTAATAACATCACATAAAAAAATAAAACAATTTTAATTTATATTTTTACACCGTTTTTTGTATTTTTTGAATAATCCTGATAAACACATGTGCATTTATAAAAGAAAATCATAACGAAAATTGCGAAACATTTTCTTTTCATCATTGCAAATCTCATAGAAAAACACTTGGCTGGCAATGCTGTTCGCTTGATGTGAACCATGATACAAAAATAGAAGGTAGAGCCGATGCTTATTCTCAGCCGCCATATTGCGCATCTGACACTAAAGGTCTTTTTGACGTTCTTCTTTGAAAATGTGCTACCGTACTGTTAGAAAATCCCTTGAACATTTTTTTAATACTGCAATATATTATCTGCTGTTGAATGTGCATTAACATTTTTAAACTTTCGCCCAAAATGTATTAGTCACAGTGAAATGTCTATTCCGTGTTTATTTTAAAAAAGATCTTAAAATTCCAAGAACCTTAAATATTTCTAATTTAATATTACATCGAAGTGGCATCACGGCTCAAGCTTTTGACAAATACGAAAAACGTCAATAAGCACGTTTAGTGCCAAAACAATTGACAGCGGTTCTACCTTCTATTATTGTATCATGATGTAAACCATGGCACAATGAACAAGGTAGTGTTACGGGCGGACAGACTTTTATTTTTTGCTCGTCAGAGTTCGGTAGGTTGTCAAAAATTGTTGTTGGTTTTGTTTTTTTTTTGCTTAAAACTTTTTTTTAGTACATTAATATAAAGGTATGATAAAGACCTTTCGTTTCATACCCATATCGTGTAAATCATTTGAGCATTTTTTGGCGTTTCCCAGGCAAAATTTTTAGTTTGTTAGATTCACAAAAATAAGCTCTATACGGTCCAATTTTCCGGTTTTTTTTCATGAGGGTTCGCTATACTGCATTTGTTCACAAATTTCATTTTAGCAATGCGTTTACAATTCGTCGCAGCCGCCGTGGCTCAGTTGGTTAGTGCGTTGGACCGCGAGTCGAAGGCAGCGACCCAGGTTAAATACTGCCTGTAATAACACCTAAAAAAAATAACGGGAAAACTCGTTTTCTCTTTCGGTGGCTGTCCTCTCAGCTGGAAAAGGCAAACCTCTGAGAGTAAAAATTGCTTATGAAAGAGCTCCCAACCTGCCGTTCGGAACCGGCATAAAACTGTAGGTCCCTTCCACCCGCGTACAAAATTCACACGCACAACACGGGTGGTTGCGGGAAGATAGGCCTTAGTCTCGCGTAAGCGGGCTGTCGTGCCAGTCAATTATTATTATTATTATTTGGAATTCGTGGTGAAACCCAATCAGCTGTTTTCTGCTTGAAAAATGTTTCGGGGATGGAAGTTTGTGCACAAAATTATGATTTACAGTAAAATCGCCTCTTGCCAGCGTAAGGTTGATAATTGAGCTCGCTCGTCCTTTACTAAACGTTGGCTTATTCCCTTCATTTAGAAGCTGAAAATCGGTACACACGAAAGCATCCAGCAGTGCTGTACCTCGTTTGTTAGTTTTGGTGCTGCCCCACTCTACAGCCCATGCATTGAAATCGCCGGCAATAATGGCGGGAATTTTCCCTCTGGCTTCTTGTATAAGCCGGTCCAGCATATCCTGAAATTCATCAAGACGTTCGCTAGGTAGCGCGTAGCCGCTGTTAAAGTGAAGCTTCCAGCCGGGGGGTCATTACCAGCTTCGCTATTGTCAGAGGATTGACAAAGTACACATTTTGGTGCGAGGTTTCAGTTTTTCGATGTATGGCCATTACTTGCACATCTAAAGCACATTCCGCTGCGGTCTTTGTCGCTTCTGCAGTTCTTCGACGGGACGGCCATTTCTGGGAATTGCTTGGGGATAGCATCGCGAATATCTTCTTCAGTCGTCGGCTAATTTAGGTCGCGGCATACCAGAGTTAGTTCATGACTGACCGGTCTGACATCAGCAACATCTCGCAGAAAATGTGTGGCGCTTTCTCGGAGTTTGTTACCGCACTCGTGTTTTGCTTAAGCTGTAGCAATAACTCGCCTTTGGCCGTTTTCCGAATTTTTTTGACGTTCTCGCCAAGCTCAGTCAATGATGGCTCAGCTTTCAGACTTCTGAAAATGTCTGCATAGGATTTATCGCCTCTGTGAGTTTTGACTATGGCGTCCGGGCGAACCGGTCTGCAACCGATTTTGGCAACACTGTGTCCATTGGCTACGTCATCAGCAGCGCTCTTGCCTTGCTTACCTCGCTTCGCCGTTTTCGAGCGCACAGCTGTCCACTCGGCTTCTTTAATAATCATAGCTGAGGACTGTGTCTCCAGCAGCCGCTTCAACCCTCACAGCTCCGTTATCGGTCGCCTTCTTATTTTTCTTTGGCGGAGTGGCCCGCACGGACTGCTGGTCTTCTCTTGGCCGTTTTGGCGCATTTATTGTGCTCTGCTCCATGGCGGCTGCAGTTTAACAGCCTTTGTCCACATTATTTCCGGACTCACGCTCGCTGTTGCTGACAGTCGCGCGGTTATAGAGCACTTCTATAGCGCTTATGAGATCCCTCATCGGCTGATGGATCGGTGCCCGCGCTTGTGCTCTCCGCATCGGCCACGCCGATAACACCTAAAAAAAATAACGGGAAAACTCGTTTTCTCTTTCGGTGGCTGTCCTCTCAGCTGGAAAAGGCAAACCTCTGAGAGTAAAAATTGCTTATGAAAGAGCTCCCAACCTGCCGTTCGGAACCGGCATAAAACTGTAGGTCCCTTCCACCCGCGTACAAAATTCACACGCACAACACGGGTGGTTGCGGGAAGATAGGCCTTAGTCTCGCGTAAGCGGGCTGTCGTGCCAGTCAATTATTATTATTATTATTTGGAATTCGTGGTGAAACCCAATCAGCTGTTTTCTGCTTGAAAAATGTTTCGGGGATGGAAGTTTGTGCACAAAATTATGATTTACAGTAAAATCGCCTCTTGCCAGCGTAAGGTTGATAATTGAGCTCGCTCGTCCTTTACTAAACGTTGGCTTATTCCCTTCATTTAGAAGCTGAAAATCGGTACACACGAAAGCATCCAGCAGTGCTGTACCTCGTTTGTTAGTTTTGGTGCTGCCCCACTCTACAGCCCATGCATTGAAATCGCCGGCAATAATGGCGGGAATTTTCCCTCTGGCTTCTTGTATAAGCCGGTCCAGCATATCCTGAAATTCATCAAGACGTTCGCTAGGTAGCGCGTAGCCGCTGTTAAAGTGAAGCTTCCAGCCGGGGGGTCATTACCAGCTTCGCTATTGTCAGAGGATTGACAAAGTACACATTTTGGTGCGAGGTTTCAGTTTTTCGATGTATGGCCATTACTTGCACATCTAAAGCACATTCCGCTGCGGTCTTTGTCGCTTCTGCAGTTCTTCGACGGGACGGCCATTTCTGGGAATTGCTTGGGGATAGCATCGCGAATATCTTCTTCAGTCGTCGGCTAATTTAGGTCGCGGCATACCAGAGTTAGTTCATGACTGACCGGTCTGACATCAGCAACATCTCGCAGAAAATGTGTGGCGCTTTCTCGGAGTTTGTTACCGCACTCGTGTTTTGCTTAAGCTGTAGCAATAACTCGCCTTTGGCCGTTTTCCGAATTTTTTTGACGTTCTCGCCAAGCTCAGTCAATGATGGCTCAGCTTTCAGACTTCTGAAAATGTCTGCATAGGATTTATCGCCTCTGTGAGTTTTGACTATGGCGTCCGGGCGAACCGGTCTGCAACCGATTTTGGCAACACTGTGTCCATTGGCTACGTCATCAGCAGCGCTCTTGCCTTGCTTACCTCGCTTCGCCGTTTTCGAGCGCACAGCTGTCCACTCGGCTTCTTTAATAATCATAGCTGAGGACTGTGTCTCCAGCAGCCGCTTCAACCCTCACAGCTCCGTTATCGGTCGCCTTCTTATTTTTCTTTGGCGGAGTGGCCCGCACGGACTGCTGGTCTTCTCTTGGCCGTTTTGGCGCATTTATTGTGCTCTGCTCCATGGCGGCTGCAGTTTAACAGCCTTTGTCCACATTATTTCCGGACTCACGCTCGCTGTTGCTGACAGTCGCGCGGTTATAGAGCACTTCTATAGCGCTTATGAGATCCCTCATCGGCTGATGGATCGGTGCCCGCGCTTGTGCTCTCCGCATCGGCCACGCCATCTTCAGCTTGAATGCCTAGCGTCGGCGAGGGTGATAGCTCTTCTCTGCGTACCGGCGATCGTGCGAGTTTAGCGCTTCGTTTAAATGGGTCTATTAAAATATCCCCCGCTTCTGTAAGTTCGCCATCACTATCTTCAGCCACTGTGATATTTGGCGCATGTGGATCAATAAGCGGGGTCGTTTTACAACCACCGCGGCTGCATCGCCCCAGTTGGGTCAAATGCTCGATGCTCATTGGCTAGTGGCACTTTGCAGTAATGGCCGTCAGTGATGACTACAGTAGCAGCACGAAGATCAACGTACCGCCAATTACAGCGCGCTGGTGACCGGCGCCTTCTGATTGGCCAGTAACGCTTTTGCACGAATGGTAGCTTGCGATATTTGTAATGGCCGTCAACGCGATCCACAGGAGCTGCAAAAAGTGTTAAGCAGAATGCAGTTGGGGAAGCACTGTACTCACCTTTAGCGGATACACCACCCACGTATCGTGGAGAACAGAGTGCCACTCCACAGGGTGCGCCGGCTAAAAATTGAATGAAATAGCCAACTTAACACAGTTGTTGCGATTATTTCAATCCGATCTGTAATCAGCTGTTTAAAAACAGCTGATTGCAGATCGGACAGCTGATTAATGTTTATACACAAAACAGATAGGTTGCGCGGGGTTTCCGCAGAAATCGGTATGGTGCATTCGTTCTCACTGAAAATTTTGCAATCAGCGAGCCACCGAATTAAAACTCAATTAGGGAGATTTGTGTTCCAGCTAGTGCCCGTACACTTCGAACAACGCGACACTATACTTTCGCACTTCCCAACGAATTCCACTGACACGCTCTACGCTGCGCGCAAAGTAGCTATTTGTTAGGAGCACGTCCTGTACGTCTGTCCTCTTCTAACACTTCACTTGCACTATTGGGTCGGATGTCAGGAGTCCGTCGCCGACTGGATCAGGAGCTGTGACCAGTGTTCGTTTACGAAAAGGGCCGTATGCAGCAGTACAACGTGGGAGCGCCCTTCGAGCGAATTGCCATGGACGTTGCTGGGCTATTTCTAATTAGTGCACAAGGCTACAAATATGTCCTAGTGGTGATGGACTATTTCACTAAATGGCCGGAAGTGTATACTATTCCCAACCAGGATGCCACTACAGTCACGGAAATGCTGGTTAACAACTGGATAGCTCCACTGGTAGTTCCACTGGAGTTACACTCAGATCAAGGCCGGAACTTTTAATCTAGAGCCTTCAAGGAGGTATGTGAACTGCTGGACATGTGGAACTCGCACCACTGCCCTGCATCCACAGTCTGACGCATATCCCTCTATTCCTGATGGCGTATAGATCGACTCCACACGACACGAAATCACTCAGGCACGGGCTGTATTTGGCACGAAGTTAAGGGGGGAACTACCTTTAGACACTTCAAAAAATCGATTTTTTTTTTAATTGTTTTAATCGATAGGTATATTGCCTTAGAATATCGTGTCAAAGTTTCAAAAGGTAATTCTCGAAATTGTGGAAGAGATGCATCCCGGAAATGACTGGCGCCGAGCTTTAAACGAGCGCCGAGCAAACTTTAAACGGCATTTTCTCGAAAAAATTGTTTTTTACGATGTCAGCGGCGATATGACTTACAGAATCATTGAAAAATTTGTTAAATTTCTGTTGTCACTTTTACAAAAATGTTTTTTTTTTACCTCAGACATCACTGTAAATATATATTATATTGATTTGAAAAGAACTGTTTTCATTTCCCTGTAAATCGACTGTAAAAATTACCTTTTTTTCGGCCTCTAAAGGTAGTTCCCCCCTTAAGATGGCCCGCTGACCTGAAGTTTGAAGTGGGCAGTCCAACGGAAGACACTAGAATTGACTACGTGGTCAATAAGCGGGTGGAACTAGAGCAACTCCACAGGTTTATAAGGAGCCAAAATGAAAGCCAAGTATGATCTACGAGCTAACACAGCAAGTTTCCAAGAAGGCGATCTGGTAATGCTCTACAACCCGCAACGGAGGAAAGGCTTGTCCCCATAACTTCAAACACCATGGAAAAGGACCATACAGGGTCGTAACCAGGATCAATGATGTAGTATATCGGATTCAACGCTGCAGCGGCAGAGGTGCCAGGCTAAAGGTAGTCTATTTGGAGCGCCTGGCGTCTCACCACGGCGGAGCCTCGGAACATGTTCGGGACGAACAAGTCTAAGTGGAGGGCAGTGTGACGATAATTCATTTTGCGCTGCGTAATACGCGATTGCGTAGCTTGTAACAATGACGCATTGACGCATCGTAACAAGCAAGTGCGCCGCAGAGTAACGGTCATGTATCTCGCTCTCAGCAGAGTAACGGGCATACATCACGCGCATAGGCGACCTGTCACGGCAACAACAACTGGACGGACATGTGTCGGCAGCAACAGCAATGCCTACGTTTAGGGGGCATGGTAATTGCGACAGAGTACGGTAAAGACGATTAGATGCGAGGCTGGAATGTTTGATAATGAGTCGCGCTCCAGTCAGGCAGGTATAAAAGGCCGCGGGGTACGGCGTAGGAGGCAGTGTGGTTTTGGCGAGCGACGGAACAAGGAGGAAATCAGTAGAGCGAAATAAGAAGTGCGGAAAACCAATTAAAGTAAAGTGGTGTAAAAACGATGGAGTCTGAATTGTAAATAATGTGATTAATAATATGAACTGCGTTGAAAAGTGTTTGATTTTGGGCACAATCCAGTGAGATGAATACGTCTGCATTGGCCAATAGAACTGAATTTCCGTAACAATACATATTACGAGTACATACTAAAATTAAGCTTTTCGTACAACGATAATATGAAAGTACTTGAGTGTAGTTTTATACAACTTTGCCTCTGCCTCATCGTCTGCAAAATATTGTTAACAAAATAGAAATACATTAGAAATACTCTCTCAGGTTAGACTACTTATTTATTATACTATGGTTTTCACACAAGTGCACAACTGAGATGTGACGCTATCGCTGCTAAGCAAAGTTGTGAAATATGACGACGCAATAACCACACTTATGCCCCGTTCTGACTATGTCATATATTGTGGCATTTGTAGTCAGTTAAATGAGAACGGGTTGTCATGTGTGCTGGAGAAAACTGGTTTTTGGAATCTTTGCGAAACGTTTTTTACCCAAAAAATTATTTTTATTTTTGTGTTCAGTAACTCAAAATTGGTCTAGAAAATACTTCGTTTTTCAGGTGCACGCGATAAGACCATTTTTTGTGAAGTATTATTGTATATGTTTATATGAATTTTTTGCCAGTGTCCTTAAGTTTCCTTATCTTGTGATAAAGCAAATAAAAACAAAAAATTTTACGTTAATTAACATTAGTGGTGAAGAATGGTTCTGTTGTATTTCCTGTTGATACCTCACAATGAGGAGTCAATGCATTGTCTGCTGGTCGACCTGAATTGCACGAATTGAAGGAAGCGATCCATTTTGTCAAGTTCCAATCGCCAAGTACCTGGCACAGTTTCACCGTTGTTATCGTCGACATCGACTCTTCTCATGATCGCATACAGATACATACAGATTTTTGTGTGATTAAAAAATTATGTAAAACACGAATTGCTAAAACAATGGCCTTTGCATTCTGCGGCTTCACATCCATTGCTCTTCTTAGAATTTGGAAGCGTGCTGCGCATATACCAAATGCATTTTCCACGACGTTTCTTGCTCGTGATAATCTATAATGAAATATTTTGTACAACATGATAACAAAAAGGTTTTAGCAAGTAGGTTTTTAGCGAAAATGCGTCGTCAGCAACTATGACAAATGGCGTTTCATCATTTTCTTGCGGCAGTGGCGTTGGTGGATAGTTGAGAGTGTTATCAGCAAGTGCAGTAGAAAGTGCGCTCCTAAGAAATATAAAAACAGATATAAACATCTTGAAATAATTGGCTTTGAACGTACTACCTTGCGACCATATGCCCCAACTTCAACAAATATATATTTGTAGCCAGCATCCACCAAAGCCATCAGGACAATACTATTAAAGTTTTTGAAGTTATAATATTCAGAGCCACAGTTAGCAGACGACTGCAATTCGGAAAATTCCATCGCCTTTGAAACTTTTTCGCAATTCCTGTCCACTTTTCAGTCGCTGTTGGAAACTTTTGGGAAGAAGTTTTTGCCGTCGGCATAAGAGTTTAAAATATACCGTTATGTTTTTTCGATAAAAGATAAAGCAAAAAGGGAATTATTTCTGTATACTTTACTAAAAAAAAGCGGTATGACAGCTCAGCTAAAAATGAGAGGATGTCCGATGTTTTTTAATTTTTAACAGTCGTCGAGTAACGTGATTGAAAATTGTTTTCCGTCGGGTGATTGAGCTGAATGATATCAACATTATTTCCACTCAGCAACACTTTTGGCGATGGTCCTGCTGAATCTAGAAAGTTTAGATAGTTTTTCTTTAATAAAACATGAACTAATTACATTTTTGCACGGACTCTTTCACAAATTGATGGTACAAAATTCCTGAAAAATAGGGTAATGTTCTCCCTTTCCACACTTTTAGAATACTACTTTTCACTAGGAAACGTTTTTCAGAGAAATTTTTGTTGGAGGAAAGTGAAAAGAGGAAAGTGAAAAGAGAAAAGTCTCCTCGGGAATTTATATTCAGAAAAAGGCTGAGCATATTTGTTTCAAATGCGATGCTTAAGTTTGTAAAAATGTATTCAAACTACCAATTCAACAATTTTTACATCGTTCGTTCATGCGCTTGACACTAGTAGCATGTAACGAAGAAAATTAGATTTAAAATTACTTTTAAACTGATTTAGAAAAGATCTTACTTCGCACAGTAATGGCCGTGCCCAAACTTTGCAAACAACTTTCTTTCAAACTATTATGCCAAACGAATGACAATGAATGAATTCTTTCATTATGAAATGCGGATATCTGTCATTTAAGTTTGAATTTTAAAAATTTCAAACGCATGGCTTGGTTTGGAATAAACTTTCGAAAGCACTTATGTAAGTTTGGAAAACGTTAATTCGTTGAAAACACGCTTGGAAAATATTTTGCGTATGAATGCTTGGTAAAAGTTTTTGAATTCGTTGAACAAAATTTGGAAAATATTTACATATGCATTACATTTAGTTCGAAAACGTTTCTATTCTATTACAAGAAATATACTTCTAAATGCTTTTGCCCGCGATTGGGGTTTGCATTTGGATAGGTAACTATTTTTCGAAAATTGTGGAAAATTTTGTATGCGATACATTGAAGGTATGTATGTTTTCAGCTTTTTTATCGTAAAAGCAATGACACAAAAGTGTAGGTATGTTTTCGAATAGTAAAATCATGTAATAAGTAGCACTAATATAACAATTTTACTTACTTTTGAGAGAAGGCCATGAAATAACGTTAGGAACAATATTTAATTTCTAGTTATGGTGCACCGCTTTTGAAAAGGGAGTAACAGATTTGCCATTTACCAAACATAAAATTTCAGCTTTTAACACTTTTATTTATTGATTGGATTTACATGGTTGTGCGACATAAGGCGCAGGTGACGATTGAAGAAGAAATAAACTTGCGATAAAATTTGATAAAATATCAATTCTTGGAAAATATTGTTTTTATTACTGGTACCACTTAAGTTTGAATTCATTCTAATCTAATCCAAGATGATGACATCGATATTGGGATTCGTGTCCGTAGTCATTGAGGGCTTGCTACATTCCATTAGCTGATGAGCCTTTTTACGTTCTGCCAATTTTTGTTGAAGTGTTTTTGTGGGACTTTCGGATACTGAAGTTTGCTGCTGCGGGCCGAATGCCGATTGAAGTGATGAAGAAGTAGTAGCGAATGATGAACTGGTCATGGTTAGTGAACTTGCAGGTTGAGTTGACGCTGTGGAGACTGCAATCATGGTAACCGCGTTTGCATCGAACGTCGGATAGCAAAAGTGATTCTGTTCTGGCTGTGACGAATGAGCGACGACATGCTGCGCTTTGCTTAAAGTGAAGCTACACGTCGCCGACGATGTTTTTGTAATTGTAGATACGGCATTACTTTCCCCAGTTAATCCGCTTAAATGTTTTCCTTTGCGCTTAGTGCCAGTTTGCGCCTTCTGGGCAGGTATTTGAAATTGCTGGAGGGAAGTGTTTTTCAGTAGATCTGCATATGTAGACAAAAGCTTCATCTGGTGAGTGTATTGATCAATACTAAATGTTGGAAGCATTGATGATGGAAGTAAATTCGTCGAACTAGGGAGATCACTCAAACCGGGGTAAGGTTTACAAGCTGATTGCTTGTAGCAGTTCTTCGACTTATTCAGCAGTTTACTATTCAATACATTTTGGTTTTCCAAATTAGGTTGCGAAATAGTAGACATTGAAATTGAAGCTAAGTCGACAGACTCTGCAATCTTAACGTTCGTCATGCTGTTGGTAAAAACCTCACAGACGGGCACCCTGTGGGATGATTGTGATTTTATCACCCTTAACTCGATATCTCCCGATGGCTTTGAATCAGCAGCATGAGTTTTCGCATTCAACAAATTCGCCGTCATCGCAAAGCCCTGAGCTTGTGTTGCACCGGCGTGGCTGTAGGCACTCGACTTAGGAAAAGCAGGCGTAATTGTTATATCGCAGTTTGTAATACGCGACGATAATAACGGATCTGGCTTTGCACCAGATTGCATGGGTTGCGCAGGTGTTATTGTTGTTTCGACGGGTAGTGATGTCGAGAATGTTGGATTAGGCAAAGTTAATGAATTGCTTGCTGGATTCGATGTGTTCAATAAAGGTAATATTGTTTCATCAGTTGAATTTCTTTCCAGGAATGAATTGTAATATCCCATTAACTTATTTAAATCAAGCAGATCCTGGAAATGGCGAAGAAAGGTAAGTTCTTGCGTAAGTGTGTTGCATACATGCATATATGGTATATCGATTGTTACCAATATTTTTAATGTACATATACAAAAAAGTAGGGCAAGAAATTTGTGGTTTATATTTTGACTGACAGATAAGCCACAATGTCAAAATTATTTAAAACAGTGAAGAACTCAATTGACGTTTTAGAACATGTTGTGCGTGTGAATTTATGTATATACAGATGAGAGGTACCTACAGTTTTATGCCGCATGTTAGGGGCTTGCAATTTCCTGCTGAGGATGTAGCACAATGTAACGAGTTCCTATAATTACACAGTACAACAATTTCGAACTTTTTCTGTGCAACAGAGTAACGACCATATATGTATTTCTGAAAGAGGACATCGTAAATATCATTTTTGCTGAACAAAGTAATAGTCCAGCACGTGTGAGTTTTTTGTAAATTGCACATAAAGGTTAAAGGGGTCCCTATAGACCTTTACACGGAAAGTATGAAAACTTGAAGAGCTAGAGCTTCGATGTCTAGGACAAAGTTGTTGTTGTTGTGAATATTTTTTGTATGCACATGAACCCCCTCCCCCTTTCCTTCGCCCCTTTTATGTTTGTCGGAAATTTTTTTCATAAAAAGCTTGTATTGACTAAAATATTGCAAAAAATACTATACCGTCTTTTTCGAAAATATTCCCCATTAAAAATTAAGGGGGGTTGTCAAACAACAAAACTTTCTCAAAACTTCCAGTAGTAGTTCCAAAGTTATTCAAAACATTTGGGTCGCTTGAAATGTCCAACGCCCATACAGTTTTATCACTGGAACGCCACGTCTAAGCCATGACGTTGTACCAAATTTCGATGCTGTCAGACTCATAATTCCGAAGCTATTTCATATTAACAATTTAGATTGTATGGGAGGTGCCACGACTACTTGTCGGGTCGTATTCGAACTATGTGGTTTACCCAGATTTAGTCAAGACGAAAGATTCAGCTCATTCGGCCGTCTAGTTTTTGAGTTTTAGTGTGTCGGCGTTAAACTGTAGGTCCCATCTCTTCCCTTTCCCCATCCGTTTGAAATGTGTGTTGTATCACATGTTGGAAAAACAGTGTTGCATATACATTTCAAACGGGTGGAATTTGTGGTATCACAACGGGCCAATAGGCCTAAGTGTGTCTCATACAGAGGCAGCCACTACAACCAACCAACCATATAGATATACAGATATATATTATTTTGTAAAACATTTTAGATTTGTGTCAACCAGTCTATTGGTCAATTCATACTTGAATTTTTATGTTTCCGACTTTTCGAATGTCGACATTTGTTCAAAGTCGTTACATTGTGCGACGGGGAATCGTCCCTGCGTTCGACCGTCGTCTCAGACTTGTAGGCCAACGCACTAACCAGCAGAGCTACGGCGGCTGAGTATCGTCTTAACATAAAATACTGTTATCGGAAACTCGTATTTAATTGAAAAACGTTTAAGAAACTCGTTTAAGAAAACTCTTAAGGACTCCATCTTCTAATAAGCTAATAAGATTATGTTGAAAATTTTGCATGCAATTTGTTAGTATTATCAGTAGTTTATTAGTATTATTAGTATTTATCAGTAATTACATTAAATTTCTGAATTGTTACAATAAAACATTGCTTTCTATAGTAATGCAAAATTTGGTTGGGGGAATGATATTAGTCGGACATAAATTGATGGCATACAATACGCTATGTTACTCGAATATAATGAAGTTTTTGTATGTACTTACAGTTTGCATATTAAATGGCATCATTAAAGGCAAAGGACCAGAAGAAATTGGCGCAGTGTTAGCGCTTGTATAGGACATTGTTCCGCCCATATTTGGGGTGGTTTTTCCGCCGGATGTCCGCCCACGATTTCGTAGAATTAACCCTGGTATGGATAACGTCCGTACCTTGAAGAAACAAAATTAAGTTCCAGTGAGTTTCGTAGCAGAAATTTATCCGAATCTACGGTAGTTACATTCAAATGCGAAGAGTGAACGGAACTGCTTGCGTCTTGAGCCAACTCGTGTGAATTTTTGTTTGTTTTCTCCATATTCTTACGCACAGACGTCTCTTGCAAGCATAGCTTTATAGCTAAGTCAAGGAAATTTAGGTTCTCGGGTACAAAGTCGACTTTGTTTCGTATGTAAAACTTGTAGACGTCTACTAGTAATTGTGTAAAAACAGGCTCCTTATGATTCATGTATTTGATACATTTCTTGTGGATTTTGTAAATATCAACTAACAAATTTAATGTTTTATCATCGTTGCGACTCTCCATGTTTAATGTTAATAGATTACGTAGTATTTGACCACAACCAGCTATCGATTTTTGATATAACTCAACTCGTTCATTATCTTTTATATAGCGCCTGGAAGCAAATATATGAAGTTTAAGAAAGTATTACATTGTATAATTATTATGTTATTCCTTTGATATAATTAATATCAGCACAATACCAAAAAATAACGATTTTATTTTAAACGTTCTTGCCTTCTGATCTGATGCACTATGGAAAATTTTAGAGAAATATATGGAGAATCCTTACGAATCCTCCACAAAAATCGAATCTTGTACTACCTGGCTGCCCTTTGCGTCGTTTACTTCATAACTCTGTTAATAGTGAAAGAAACGCGAATAGCGTTATTTTCTTAAAATCTATTCGCTTTTAATGTGCCTTTCTAAGGAATGAAGTTCGCGACGATGGTACATACATATGTATAAGAATTTTAAATTCATATCAAAGTAATTTATTTTTAAAAGTAAATAGTATGACTATGGGACAAAGTTCACCCAATGAGCGCAAACTTATGCCAAAAAAAAGTGAGTATAGATTCTCTAGTATCATCTCATTGATTGAAACGAGAAATATGCAGACATTTTATGTTTGTGTTTGACAGCAAAAAATGCTGCCGCAGTGCTAAATGCCTAATTACTCCCAGATGTACTTACTTGTCTGGATCTGGCGTTTTAAATAACTGAAGGGAAACGTCAATCAATAGTTTGTAGTTGTTATTTTTCAAAAGCAGTTGTATTAGAATACTAGCACATTTAACCAAATGCGCTGAAAAACTGCCAGGACGATCAATTTCCGACGACGGTATCCTCCAAATTCCATTGAAAATGTTATTGTTCTTACGGTCATAGAATAAACCATTAATTTGATTCTCTAAACTAGTTTTGTATTGATTGAGAAGAAGTTGCTCGCATCTATTCAAGTCGCAGTGACTTGCCGGCGCGTTCATATAGTGATAAACTAGACGATATATCGATTTATAATGTTCAGGAAATCGTGTAGCGCACTCCTCTAGGTTACACACTACTCCTTTGTAAATATTGTCCAGTTCAGATACTGTATACGATTTCTTAGGATCCGTTCCCAAAGAAGATTCTTCGGAATCTGTATCTGATTCGGACGAAGACGAATCCGAACTGCTGCTAAACGATGTTGTGCTACTTGTGACAGTTGTTGTTGTAGCAGTCGCAGCACTCTCCTGAAAAAAAGGCACTGATATTGTAGTACTGTCCGGATATTTTCATAAAGCTTTAATTAAAGCATAAACAATAAAACTGTATATTGAGGCTTTATGTTTAATACTTTTTATCTGCAAGGACACAATTTTTCAGGAGAGCTAAAATTCTAAAATGAGTGAAAACTGCAAATGAGACTTTTGAATTGAAGATGTCGATATCATGATTCTATAATACACCTTGCCATATATTTTTATATTGAATTTTTATAGTAGATGAACCCATTTTTAAATTTCAAGCCTGATATGAAACTTTCAAAACCCGTTTTAAACGCTCACTGTTTACTTATAAAAAGTTCGAAGAATTGATCAACAGAAAATATAATCTCTTTTATAACATAATCTCTTTATAACAATAAACTTCTAGTAGCGAAACAACAATATCTTGTAAACAATAGCCAAGTGACTGCATGCAGTTACGGTAGTTCATTGTGAAAATATATAGGCTGTTTTTTAGAGGTGTAATACTTTAAATTGAAATAAGATATTGAAAATGAGACAAAGTAGAATGACAAGAAGAGAAAATTTTAACATTTTATTGTTATGCATGTATGTATGCCATAATACTCTCCTTAAAATACATAATCTCTTAAATGGAATTAAAATGTATGGGCGCGTAGGGACATGCCTACATAAATAGTATGCTTCAAGCACCAATGCTTGATGCATGCCTAAAATTGCTCAAGTTTCCACTTTTTCGAGCGTTTCAGGCATTGAAAGCTGACATTGACACTTTTAACTTAAATTTAAACGAATTAAAACCCCAAACAATTATTTAAAACTCGACTTTTTCAAAACTGTTTGCACAAAATCGAATCAGGTGCAGGGGAATCCCTACATTTATTATAGATGCAGATGTCGGTTTTCGCAACCGCATTAAGAAAAAAAGCATGGGTGGTTATTGCGGGTGCTCCCGACGCTTCTGTTAGCGTCGCAAAAAAGCTTCTCGAAACTGATGGCAAACAAACTATCCAAATCCCTCTGTTGGTATAACGGTCGTACCCAAAATCGGCGGCCTTCTCTCATTTCAGAGACGTAGTGTTTAGCAAGAAATCTTCAGCAATCATTTCCTTACGTTCAATAAAAATATTTTTGACGAAAAATATATCTCGAATGACATTTAAAGAGCTGTAAATTTAGCTGCGATGCGTATTTTTTATGTGTTTTGCGAAGCGTGCTTGAAGAATGCACACTTTCTATGTGTTTTGTCCATAATGTTTTCACATTTAGTGAGATTTTAGAGACAATTTTTTGGTTGTTCGACAAGGAGACGCAGCACCTTCACATAACTAAAACCCTTGTCACTTTAACTGTCACTTTAACTTAACTTTAGAATTGTAGGTCGCACGGCTTGATCGTTACTCAGTCGAGTGTTTCTACCAGGAGACTACCAAGTCATCGACATGAAAACATTGCACAGAGTAACTGCCTGACCAGAACAGCGTAGCTGTTGCAGTGGTAGGACCTGTTAACAAGTTGCATTGTATGAATGTGTATGAGAGTGCCCACAATGCGTAGTTGTGGCTGTGGCGACGATTGAGTTAACTTGAAATTGTTCGTGCCATACGTCAGACAGCTCAAACTTTTAATTAAAACTAATTAAACTAACTTTAATTAAACTAATTTTTTAATATGGAAGGCGAGCAAACATAAGAATTAATCGAAAATCCATAAAATAACGAAATAATTTGGAATTTATGTTCACCGGACTATAAAAATGTAAAAAAAAGGGGCGCAGGCATGGCAACGCCTTGCAGCGCACCCTCCACCTCCGTTTCAAATACTTGTGGGTTAACCCGAATTCCCAGAAGTGAGCCTCTCAGTCTCACTAAAGATTTTAAATGGTGATAAATCCTATACCAAAAGATTTTCGATTCCAATTTTTTTATGTAATCCTCTAATGGAATGTTAGAATTATATTTCATTTATAAATTCTAGTCGGCATGGGATGAAGTCAATTAAAAATTTTTAAAATACTGCAATCTACGACATAATATGAAGAATTTATGCCTTGTCGAAGTTGATGTTAGTTCATACAGTTTATGTCTTCCAATCCCGATAAATATGTAATCAGAATATGGAAGTGCGATGGTGCTAATATCTCCTGAAATGCCATACACATGCAAATACGGTAATCAAGGAGCTATGGGTCCTGCGAAAAAGGTGTTGAAAAACTGTTTGAGACTTACAAACACAAATGTAATAATGACCAGCTATTTCACCAGTAAGGAATTAGCCGATAGTTTATTGGATGCGGGGTTCGTACACTCAGAAAAAACAAAATTTGTATGATGCGTTCATAAAAAAAACGCAAACCTAATGAATGGCCTCTAGCTTTCTTTATACATTTGATTGATGCTGCTGGCATTGCGACATATGTCATATGACTAAAAACACGTCTTTACTGGAATGAGGGTATATATACGAGCAAGAGATAGTTGTTTTTGCGATAACTGGGGATTTTTTTTTGTATAGCCACGAATATCTACGAGCGATAACTCAGACAACAATAGATGCTGTATTACTGCAAAAGGTCAGTTCGCAAGCGCCAAATTCTGGTACACGTAAACAAAGTCGGTGTCATATTTGTCCACAACTGGATTAATTAATTATACTTTTACAGTAGCAATTGTTTACCAGTGGACCCTGTATTCACAAGTTCTTTACTAAAAATATATAACTTAAATAAAATCGTCTTTAAGTAGTAATTGGATTGGGAAAAGTAAAATAAATTGAATTTTTCAGTTGTTTTGCTCATATGAGCCTGACAGTCTCACTTCTGGGTTTACGTTACGTTTAAAATTCTGGGAATTAGGGTTAAATAGCATAAACCCACAACCGGCGTAAGAAATGCCACTTCTTCTTGTTTATTAATTTTTATTTTCAAGTTTAAAAAATTTTCTTTGAAAATTAGTTTTGAAAATAAATAAACAAATTTTCAAAACTTTTGACATTAGCTTGCTACACCATTGTGTTTACAAGTTTCGAGTGTGGTGACACACACCGTGATCAGGCGGCATCAGGCACATCATGATGTGGCGGCCACATCGCTTGTGGCTGTGGTATTGCATTCTGGTCAGCCAGTAAATTTAAACCAATTGGTTAGGGCTTATTATTATTATTGATGGGGATGATGCACTGCGACCTGTAGATCTATTGTGCCCCCTTCTTGGACTTCACAGACTGTCAGTGAGTCCGGTATCCAGGAGGAATTTTAGTATGCTTCCTACACCTCTGGATACCCAGTCCGTACCTGGTATAAGATGGTGCCCCAGGTGTTTCTTTCATTTATGCTTGAGTACAGGGAACTCTCCTAGTATATGTAATGCAGTCTCGTTTTCTGCAAGCAGAACCTGCAATACCCCTTTTCACGGATTCCTAGTTTGGCCAGATGATAATTCAATCTGCAGTGCCCTGTTAGCATTCCCGTGATAATCCTTAGATTATTCTTTGATAGGGTCATGCAATCCTCGAATCTTTTCCTATTGTAGGACCCGATAACCATCTTGAAATGCTCTAGACCTGGTAGATTTTCCCAGTATTGAGTCCTTCTGGTTATCTCGTCCTTTCTCGTTAGGATAGAAGAAGCTCCTTTTCTGGTTAGGGCTTTTATACTTATTGAACTTTCAAATAGATTACAGATACACCTCGCATAATACGGATGTCACGTTCCTGGAAAATGCCGTGTTAACCCTATCCTTCCCATGGTAGCCATATGGTTACCAAATTCAAATTTGGAATTTCAATGTATAATTGTCAATGTTTCCCCATTCTATGAATTGTATCGCTCAAAAGCAACACTGTTCTAAGCTTTTTCGGCGAAATATGTAGTTTGTTCTATTGGCAACATTGAAAATTGTTGACATTTGTGTAACGGCTCCCGCACGACAGGGCAGCATTTTCCAGATTTAATTGCCAAAAATGTAATGCTGCTCCATGTTTAACAAAGGACAAGAACTGTTTTTATATGTTTCACAAAAATATCCCTCTAAAAACTTGTAAATAAATGAAAATTTTGTTTTCATATAAAATATGTTTTAATTTTGCTTCATAAAATCCCAATGTAGCCATATAGTTACCTCCTCCACCACCCACTGGAAAGTCGAAACCAAAATAATTTTAAATACCTCTCTCGTCGAAATTATAGCAAGCCGGCCGTACTCTAAAGTGCGTGCCTAAAAGTATGCCTGTAAAAGCAGTCATGCATAGCACAGCGACAGGGTGCCTCATCGTTACACTGCCCACCACTTAGACTTGTTCGTCCCAAACAAGTGCCGAGGCTTCGCCGGAGTAAGACGCCAGGCGCTCCAAATGGACTACTTTCAGTCTAGAGCAGCGTTGAACCCTGTACACCACGTCATTAATCCTGGTCACGACTTTGTACGGTCCTTCCCATGACGTTTGAAGACAAACCTTTCCTCCGCTGCGGGGTGTAGAGCATAACCAGATCGCCTTCTTGGAACCCTGCTGTGTTAGCCCGTAGATCATATCTGGCTTTTAACCTGTTTTTGACCAGTTGAGTGCGGCTCCGCGATCTTCTCATGGGCCCTTTCGCAACCGAACACCGATCACAGCCTCTGATCCAGACTCCTGGCATCCTACCCAACAGAACCGCCTTCTTATCTTGGCGACAGTTTTTGCGATGCCTAGGCGCCCTCCACTGGAGTCTTTAAGGTTTGCCTCGATGACATCGTCGATCCGGCCTTTCGGGACCACTTTTAGGGATTTTCTGGTCCTGCCATCCCTGCTCTCCCACTCATGGTATAGGCAGCCATCAGACAGCCGCAGACTTTGCCACTGTGCCCAGTAAGCCTTCGCGATCGGGCTTTCACCGGCCATCTCCTGCCAGTCCTGACGTGCGGCTTGCTCCTTGCCTTCGACGATTTTTGCAAGATCCGTATCCTCGTGCTGGTCCTTTTGTATCCTCTCCGCAGACCACTCTTCCTCTGGCATAACGCTTACCGACCGAATATCCACAATCTGTCTCTGGTTTTCGGCTTGCGAATGATGCCTGCGCTCGGTTTTGCAAGAATGGTGTGGCAGGGCGTCAGCACATCTTGGCGACGTCTGTTGTCCGGAACGCTTCTCTCGCAGATGGCAGTCTCGTGTTATGTGGCCTTGCTTGCCACAGCGCCAGCAACTGACTCTAGATGAAACTGCCCGCGACCTCGCTGGTGTCTCTGAGCTCACTGTCTGGCTTTGCGTGACACGTCCAGATTGGGCTCGACGCCTTTCCGCAGATGAATGTCGAGAGCTTCCCATCCAGCCCGTCTCATACGACAAAGCGCTTGTCACCGTCTCCCTGAACGTCGGCTTCATCATCATCAACGTACTCACACGTGTCTCCGGGTCAAGAATGCCTTCGATAAACGCCTCGACAAGAATGCCTTCGATAAACGCCTCAATCTTCAACCTTTCCAAAACTTCCATGCTGACTTCTGGGTAGGATAGTTGTACCAGCCGCTCAATATCAGCCGCATACGTCTGCAGCGCCTCATTGGCTCTTTTCTACGATTCTTCAGCTCACAGTAGTACAGCATTTTGTTGTGCTCGTCACTATATTTGGCCACCAGCGCCCTTATGACGGTCTCGTAATCACCTCTCAAACCTTCCGGAACTGATTTTATGACCTCAGCCGCAGGACCTCTTAGAGCCAGTATTAGTCTCCGACCTTTCCTAACATTGGTCCACTGACTCTCCAAAGCAGGCATGTCGAATTGAAGTTTGAAGGTGTCAAACGGCTTAGTACCATCATGAATAGGGACTTCTATGGCAAAACTTTCCTGAACTGACTGCACCCTTGCTCGCAACTGTACCTCTCTAAGCTACTCGTCTATTTTTCTGTTCATCGTATCTTCCAGACTGTCAACTCGTCTATTCAAGAAATCATCCACGTCGTCAACTCGTTTGCCCAAGTGTTCCACTCGAGTTCCCAGGTGCCCCACCTTCACATCTAGCTTGTTGGAGATTTCTTCCACTTTCTGTTCCAAGCGCGCAGAGTTTTCCTGAAGCTTGCTGGACAACTCGCAATTTGCACTTTCGAGTTTCGCTGACACTTGGGCCGATATTTCATAGCTCGCCGGTTCCATTCGCGCCGAAATTTCCTGATTTGTAGTTTCCGGTTTCGCTGCCGAAATTTTCTGATTGTTGGAGATTTCTTCCACTTTCTGTTCCAAGCGCGCAGAGTTTTCCTGAAGCTTGCTGGACAACTCGCAATTTGCACTTTCGAGTTTCGCTGACACTTGGGCCGATATTTCATAGCTCGCCGGTTCCATTCGCGCCGAAATTTCCTGATTTGTAGTTTCCGGTTTCGCTGCCGAAATTTTCTGATTCGTAGTTTCCAATTTCGCTGCCATTTGCGCCGACATTTCATTTGCATTTTCCATTTTGGCTGCCATTTCACGGTTGAAAGTCTCGAACATGCCTTTCATTGCAACTATTAGCTGGCTCATGTCCATTGCTCGTAGGGGCGCAGCCTCTGCAGCCGTATTTTGCAGCGACGCAGCACCAGCAGGCGATTCCTCCACTTTGGCCGACGCTTCTAGCTCCTTCGTTCCGAACTCGTGCGCAGTCCAATCGATGCCTCGTGATTCACACGCCACTCGCAAGTGCAGCTGCAACTCCACCTTACCGGCAGCAGTCGGCAAATTCCATGCAGCCAGCTCCTTTTTTAGCTGGTCCACCTTCAGTTGCTCGAGTTTAACAATGTCTGCGTTTTAAAATTTTTTTGTTATTTATTTTCAGTAGCACAATCCCACTTCTGACACCAAATGTTACGAAAATTAGTTCTCTAGGCTCATTCGTCTCTCTCTGGATTGTGCTTGAAAAATAAAACACACTTTAATTACTGAACGCAAAACGCAGTCAAAAACCAACTATCACTTTATTTACAAATTTACACTTTGCTGTCTTTACACTTTCTATTACTTATTGGACTATTCCGTGTTTCACCTTTGCTTGTTCAAATTAGACTGTTCCCTCTGCGCTGTACCCGGCTGCCTTTTATACTTGTCTGCTTATCGCGCCGATTGTTCTCGCACATTCCAATTGGACTATATCTCGATCATTCTCGCACATCCCATTACCATCGTGAACCATCCTTGCCATACCGAAATTCTAGCAAGCCGGCCGTACTCTAAAGTGAGTGCCTAACAGTATGCCCGTAAAAGCATTCATGCATAGCATAGCGACAGGGTGCCTCATCGTTACAATACGAATGACTAGCAGGGCCCGCGACTTCACGCCACTTCCGGCAGCACGGTTCTACGGTTATGGCCTGCCGCAAAGTTTTATTGATAGTCATCGCCAATACGAACAGGGCCGAAGATTTTGCGAAGTAACTTCCTCTCGAATACGCTAAGGGTCGCTAGGTCGCTAAGCGGCAGTGTCCATGCTTTTGCGCCATAGAGGAGCACGGTCATAATAAGCGTCCTATAGAGTGAAAGTTTTGTTGGCCGAGAGAGGTTCTGCTGCTCAGTTGCCTACCGAGACCATAGTAGCACCTATTGGCAAGAGTAATCCTTCGCTTTATTTACAGGCTGACTTCATTGCTACTGTTGACGTCGGTGCCCAGCTAGACGAATTCTTTGACGACTTCAGAAGTATACCTATTGACCTCGATGTGAGACCTTAGCCGTTGCGGGTCCCTGCCTGTAGACAGCATATACTTCGTCTTGCCCTCATTTATCACCAGACCCATTTTGGCAGATTCTCTTTCTATTGCCGCAAATCCGGCGGCGACATCTCGTTTGTTACGTCCCATGACGTCAATGTCATCGACGTCGGTAAGGAGTTTGACACACTGCTTTTGAAGATCGTGTCATTATGATATACACCGGCCTTGCGCAGAACGCTCTCCATGGTGAAAGCAAAGATGTCTGATGCTAAAGTATTTAGCCTTGCTGCGGATCGAAGCCAGCCGTTCGTTCACCGGAGTGAACCGAGAGACGTAGTGGCGAAGTTTCTTGCTGACCACAAATTCGCGCTTCTCCGCATGGCAGCTGTAGTAGATGTCGCAGTCTGCTCGCTTGGAGCAACCTACTAACTACCTACCTACCTACCTAACCTACTAACTATCATCAATATTAGAAATAGTCTGATATCTTTATACCGTAGTGACTTTTTAAGTCGATAAGTTACCCCCTTTTGAGATTCGTTCTCATATATTTTTGCACGCTATACTCCGTCGTAACATTGCTACCGACAGCGTATGTATGTTACGTACTGCGCTGCACGCAGAATGAACCACAAAGCAAAAATAATTTAATGTTTCATTCCCTAGCCGGCAACATATATGTAAGAAGCAAGTGGCACTTCATTTTGTTGGCCGACAACAGCAGCAACCACAGCCTGACGCTATTTTATCTCTGCTGCTGTTTGTTCTGTGAAATAACAGAACCGAAAGCTGTCTAGTGCTGTTCGTAATGTTAATAGCAGAGGACGTATTGTTAAATTAACAGTGGTTGTAATATTACATTTTTGCATTTGTATGAGATACGCGTTCTGTGTTACTGTTTATTCTGTGCTTGGACTTGCAGTGTAACTAGTCAGAAAGTATTACCGGAAAGTCGACCAGCAAGCCGCTTTCTGGAATGTAAATAGTAATTGCAGCAATTAATTTGCATGCATGTAGCTGCTTGTGAAATTAATTTCTGCAATTTTAGACTTTCGATCGCATGCTGAAAGCGCTTTACTTGCATAGTCTGACCGAACCTTAAGCTTAAAGCGATGTTATACTACGTTTACATTGAGCCCAAATGCGTAATTTCAATTGAGTCATTTCAAAGTGTTTACATTGCCTCATTTGCATTTTGTTTGGCAGCTAATGTCAAATTCTCAATGCTCATGTCCTCTTGCCGCTGCTCATAGATCAGTTCTTATCCGGCTTTTGACTAAATCATTTGTTGCTTTTTTGCTGCCTCTATGTTCTACACACTGCAATATTTGAATACAAATATATTACAGACCTTACATGCTAAGAATATTCTACATATTTCAAGCAGACGAAAATTTCAATTCAATACTCCCATTTTGATAATTTTCGATAAAATTGGTCATTTTATCGCATTTGCTTCGTCGTTTTGTTGAAATGAGTAATTTCGTACATTTGAATTTGTATGGATAAACTTGCTGTTGTTTCAATGTAAAAAAGAAAATTGAGAGAGCGAGCGAGAGTAAAATTTGACCGCATCGGACACCGGATAATGAGGTTTTCGATGCCAAAAAAGCTATCAAATCAGTGTTTTGTAATGAGATTATTCACAGTAGTTGTGTTTTAGGAACAAATTTGTTCCCTTTTTGTGAAAATGTGTATGGAATGAGCAAGAAAATGGTTGCTAGCAACTCTTTTTTTAACGAGCCAACGCGCAGGGGATACTCCTATAAATGCGAGGCGAAGGATATGTATATCAGGCAGGATATATCATCACTAGAGAGTGTTTATATTTGTGTTTTCGGTGAAAAATAAGAGAGAAAAAGGGAAACTTTAATGGTAAAAAAATATATTATAATACTTTCACAAACATATTAGATAAGGACTGTACCGAAAAGAAACTGCACACATTCTTTTGCTCACAACATAACGATTTTTATTAATTTTCGTTTCAAATTTTTTTTGTATTGAAGCCTATTGTGTTTTTATTTGTATTTTATTAAAATTTATTTTAAAAATTTATTCTCTTAATTTACGGCGAATTTTTTGTTTTATCCCCTTTATTAAATTCTGCACACCCTCTTTTGTACCGGCAGTGCTGGCCTTAAGCCAGTTTTTTTAAGTCCTTGACGTCAGCGGCAACTCGACTATCCTTCCTTAAATTTCGCATGACAATAGCCCAATATCTCTCTATAGGGCGGAATTCTGGAGCGTTTGGCGGATTCTCCTCGTTTGCAACATAATTGACATTGTTTTTTTCTAACAAAGTCAATGCTGAACCGGCGTAGTGTGCGGTAGCTAAATCGGGCCAAAATATTGTCGAAACATTATGTTTTTTTATAGAATGGTATAAGACGCTGGTTTATACACTCTTTTTTGTAAATCTCAACGGAGATAGTGCCCTTTGTAAAGAAAGGAGAAGTTCTAAGGCCGAAAGAACAAATAGCCTGCCAGAGGAGAACTTTCTCGCCAAACTTTTCGATTCCAATTGTTGACACTGACGGGTCGACAGAACCACCTTTCTGCTTTGTGTAAAATTGGGGACCTGGTAATGTTCTTGAGTCCATTTTAATGTAAGTTTCGTCGTCCATCACAACACACTCAACAACATTTTGATATAAGCGATCGTACAATTTTCGAAGCGTTGTTATCCCCACTTTCCCTTGTCTTTTACTTTTTTGGGTACATTTTGTTTTTTGTAAGTTTTTAGGTTATGCCTTTGCTTCACTCTTTGAATCATAGTGGCACTTGTTCTAGCTTTTTTTTTGCTAAATTTCGTACAGACATTAAATTGTTTTTTCTTAGTAATGTTAGCACTTCATTTTCGGGTCACTTGGACATTTTTTTCTTTCACTTTTTGGCAAATCTTTGAGAGAACAAGTATCTCCAAATTTCATTATTACATTTTTTCAACTATTGACACTGAATTCGTATCGATTGGCCAACTATCTGTACGAAATTCCCTTTTCAGAGCAGTAATTGTGCACAATTTGCTTACGCACCTGCTCTTCGATTCGCGGCATCGGGAAAACTGTACTACGAGTAGCAGAGAAAACAAGGACAATAAAAGCAGAAATGATCATGCTTTCTAACAGTCCTTATATTAAATCCATTTATAAATAATAAGCTCGGTATGCTAAAAATTTCGGCCCAATCAAATACTGAGCCGCTGATAAGAATGTTCCAGGAGCACCGGTGCAAGCGCGGAAAAGACTTTTACATTTTAATTGAAAATTGTATTTGAAAACGTAAAGTGCGGAAAAAGTACTAAAAGTAAGCGAAAAGCGTATTAGTGAAGGACGATCAAATTACCGTCAGCATAGGTTAGGTTAGGTTAGGTAAGACAGGCGGCTTGCTGGTTCTCAGCAAGTACACTCGGAGGCCCCAAAGGCCCATTGTGATGCCCGATGAGAGTGTGGCAAGCCCTTGTCATCCTGTATTCGGTGCTGGCTGAAACCAACCTGAGCGTCGAATGAATCTGGCAATATCCTCCAGTGGCGTGGTACAAACCAAGCCCAAATCGCCCAGCACTCTGCCCCCTAGATACCGGTGGCGTATGCTGTGAAGCGCAGGGCATTCGCATAGGAGGTGCTGCACAGATTCAATTTCCTCCTCATCTTCGCAGCTGCGACAGTAGTCTCGATGGGGCAGACCGAGTCTTTCCGCAAAAATGCCGATGGCGCAGTGCCCCGTTAAGACCCCCGTGAGAGTACGAAGTGTTGATTTGCTAAACCGTAAGAGTTGCAGTGTTCTCTTTTGGTCCAGTTTCGGCCACAGCGCGCGTGTGATCCTGCAGTCAGGCCGAAGGCTCCATTGATCATTGGTGCGCTTGATTGCCTTCCTGTCCAGATCAGTGTAAAAGTCCTGAAGTGGCGGGTAGATTCCTGCCACCATGCTCGTATCCGTAAGCTCCGATCCTTTCCGAGCCAGTTCATCCGCTCTTTCATTGCCAGGAATGCCTTTGTGACCAGGCACCCAGCAGAGTGTGATATTGTGGTCCCGGATGCCATACAGAGACTTACGACATTCCATTACTGTCTTCGATTTTACAGTGTGAGAGGCCAGTGCTTTGATTGCCGCCTGGTTGTCTACACAGATGATCAGGTTGGATGGAGGCAAGTCCAGTACTCCGATCATGTGTGCAGCCTGGTTTATGGCGTATACCTCGGCCTGGAAAACACTGCACCGATCAGGTAATTTAAATGACCTGCTTAGTGACAGTGCATCCGAAAAAACCCCCGCACCTGTCCCGCAGTCCATTTTCGAACCGTCGGTGAAAATTGGGATCTCGTACTCCCCTACGGCAGTGTTGGTATCCCAACACTATTATGGCCCAACGGTCGGTAAAACGTTGCAAAAATCAAAAATTTCATGAAAGCGTTCGATAAAATGAATACACGCATCTTATTGAGAATTTTCCAGGGATTACGAATATGTAACTTTCATCAAATTCAGATTAGTAGTTTGGGAGGTAGAGCCGCTCAAAGTTGACAATTTTTCCACATCGAGAAAAATGTGTATTTTTTGGTTTTTTTTTTCCTCTTTAAGATTGATTTGTTTGTAAATGAAGCGACCAATCGGTAACTTGTTAGTTTTTTCTAAAAGGTACGTTAATTGTTAATATAATAAAAATAAAAAATGTTTATTTTGTTTTAAAAGTTGTTCGATCTACCGATTGCTCGAAAAGTCTATATTTCGACCTTTTTTTCAACTTTGATCGAAAATTAAAAAAAAAGACCAAAAATGACCTCCGCGAAATTGAGG
Organism: Melieria picta; assembly: GCA_964056695.1. Taxonomy (NCBI): domain Eukaryota; kingdom Metazoa; phylum Arthropoda; class Insecta; order Diptera; family Ulidiidae; genus Melieria; species Melieria picta. The sequence continues at coordinate 91,160,443 of OZ057399.1, forward strand.
TTATTTGCTATTCAATTATTTACCTAACTTCCAAAACTCAGCTGCAACTTTTTGCAACTTTACTTTCCAGAGCAATAAAAGTGAAGCAACCTCGGGTCGAAAAACACGCAGGTATACAAAAAATCACTCACATTTAGTTCGGTCGACAACCCATTTTGTGTTGCTGGCATTTGTATATAAAGTTATATTTTTTGGTTACGAATGGCATAATACATTTGCTATCCATGTTTTGCTTATTTTATTTAGAAAAGTGTTTCCTAACAAGCAGTTGTGAATTTGTTCGCAATATTTGGGTGGCGCTCCATATACTGAAGGAAGATTTGTTCCTAGGCAGAGTTTCCTCTGAAATTCCACGTCCCATGGTTTTTACAGCTTAAAACAATATTTTTTCCATCATAATACTTACATTTCCACGAACAGCTTAGTCATATTCAATATTTGAACAAAAACGCTGAAAAAACGGCAAATTCTCTTAGATGCAGCTACCTGCTTCAAATCGTTAAAGGGAAATCCCATCACGTTTTCAGTGCGAATTGTTTCCGAAAACTATTTGCAGCACATGCCTGATAAACCTATATTTCGTTGTCTTGTCACAGTCGTTCTTTGACTTTAAAGCTTATCGCAAGTATTCTGTGCAGCTTGAATTAGCCGTGAATAGTATTTTTAAATATAATTCGCAGTATATTTTTTATTGAGTCATACGAGTGTAAAGCTTATCGCAAGTATTCTGAAGCTTGAATTAGCCGTGAATAGTATTTTCAAATATACAGTGCGTTTCGTTTATAACGAACCCGCTTAAAACGAACCAATTTCAAGTACGCGCTTTATGTTTTCGGTTATTGCGGACCCCTTTTGAAGCGTACTTTCGGTTAAAACGAACCATTTTGCCCAGTCCCTCGAAGTTCGCTTTAAGTGAAAAGTTCTGTAATTCGCAGTAAATCTTATTGAGTGATACGAGTGTACATTTCGAGTGTAATGTCTCTAGCAAATTCCAAATTATTTGAGGTGTTTAGAGCTTCACAAACTGAGCAAGATTTCGTTGCGGCTATTTTGAAAGAATTAAGTACTAAAATACATAACATAGAAGAATACGAGGACATAACAGGCCAACTTCATTTTATTTACACCAAAATTAAAACCAATTGGCAAGCCGCGAGTCGTTGCGCGAAAGTGTTCGAAAAAAAGTATGAGAAGTGGCTAACAGATGTTAGTAGATTTGACGAAGAAAAGCCCCATACATCAACCGAGCGAACTAGAGGGAGACCAACAAAAACTATAGCCGAAAGTTCGAACTTCACAAGGAAAAGGAAGTTGTTAGATGCTACTCAAGATATCGCGACGGGTCATCTTTTTGAAGCATTGTCCATGAAATACAAAAAGGACGAAGAAAAGATTAAGGCTCATATAACAGAGGCAGTTGGGTTAGCAAGTCCAAAGCGAATCATGAGGATAAAAAATAGTATTCCCACTCCACAAAATGCATTGCCTCGACAATTCACTTCTGAGGAGGCTTTGGCGCTGTTTATGGATCTTGGATTGTCGAAGGGAAAATATATAATGCTGCGTGAGTCATTATTACAACATAAAGCCAATCTTCTTCCTGGATACGGACACATAAGTCAAGCCAAGAAGGAAGCAGTACCTCTTAATCCCAAAATTACCGAAGTATCAGCCGAAGTGAACCTCAAAGACCTGATGGAACATACTTCTAGACGACTCTTGGAGACTTTCTCTGAAGACAAGTTGAAATCTCTTCCAGAAAGCATAACATTGGTTAGCAAGTGGGGCTGTGATGGATCATCAGGACAGAACGCCTATAAACAAACAATAAATACGGACGATACAACTGTTACAGATGCTAATATGTTTATGGCTTCTGTTGTTCCCCTACGACTAAAAGGTGAGGCTTCAGAATATTGGAAAAACCCACGGCCTTCATCAGTTAAATTGTGCCGTCCGATATTGTTTAAATATGCGAAGGAGTCTTCGGAACTCATAAAAGCCACAGTCAGTGATGTAAAAAAACAAATTGCCGAATTAAAACCAACAGTACTTGAAATCGACGAAGGGAAATCTATTACTATAAAGTATGATTTTCTCCTGACTATGATCGACGGGAAAGTTTTAAATCAATTAACTAATACTTCATCGACAATGAAATGTGCAATCTGTAAAAAAAATCAAAAAGACTTCCAAAAATTGGATGAATCAACAAGTGACGAACATAATTATGAGTATGGAATATCTCCTTTGCATGCACGGATAAGATGTATGGAATTTGTCTTGAAGTTGGCGTATATGCTACCACGACATGGGGAAGTTTTCGAGGACAACGCAACACCCAAAGAAAAGCAGAATATCAGGAAAAAAATAATTCAAGATTTATTCTTCAAAGAGCTTGGGCTGAAAGTAGACTTTCCAAAGTATGGGTATGGGAATACAAATGATGGCAACTCTTCACGTAGGTTTTTTGAAAACGATGAAGTGACTGCTCGAATAACTGGAGTTGATAAAGATATTGTGCGAAGATTGGGAGTAATTTTGAATATTTTGAATTGCAAGGAAATGGTTAATGGACCTAAATTTGGTGAATATGCATCCAAAACTGCCGAACTGCTGCTTCAGAAGTATCCTGAGAAGAAACTTACTCCTACGGTTCATAAAATTTTAGCACATGGAAAGGATTTAATAGAATACCAGTGCTTACTAATAGGGGAATTGTCTGAAGAAGCTCAAGAATGCAAAAATAAGGACTACAAAAGGTATAGATGTATGAACACTTGCAAAATATCACGAACTAGACAAAATGAAGACCTTTTCAATATGTTAGCAGTCTCTTCTGATCCAGTTATTTCATCTTTGAGATCTGTAAGATCACAAGAAGAACTTGATTTCATTATTAGACATTCCTTCCAGCGTAGATAGCGATTTTGAAAAAATCTAACTTTCAAAAAAAAATTTTTTTTTTTTTAAATTACATATGAATCAATAAATTATATTAATTTATTAGAAAAAATATATAAAAAAAATAATTTTTAATGCAAACAAATAAGTAATTTCATTGTAGTATGAAGTTTTACTAAATCTTAACTTTGGCAACGAATTTTAAAGCCCCCTGTTACTGTGGCACCCTGTTTTTTGCCCATTTTAAAGCTTAGATATTACACTTTCAGATGCAGTTTAAATTTTTTAAATATCTTTATTGGTTCAAAAGTTATGATTTTTGCAACGAAAAATGGCAAACCGGGCCATAGTGCGACGGTCATTTGACCGGCAGCATAACATCGCCCTTACGGAACCAATACTGAACGCCGATTGGACATCGAAGCTATCACAAGTAGATTATGCTATGAATAACCCTGCACATGGCACAATGAGATGCTCCGCTAGCGTATTACTATTTGGGGTACACCAACGCGGTAGTGTCGTGGACGAATTAACAGAGCATTTAAAAGGGAAATTTGGCGATGATACCGTCACTGACTTAAACGCGGTCAGGGAGGTTTCTTACATAATATCGAGGAGTCACCACATTCTAATTTGCAATATTTCTTGCGACATACCGCTCCCGCTAGAACTAATTCAGTTTGCGATTTTGTTGTAATCCGGCATGTAGACGAAAAAACATCTACAATTTCACGAAACTTCCAAACGGCTAGTTGGAACTTTCTCATAGGTACAAAAAACGAGTGTTCCAAATATTTTCCAAATAATTTTATTACGCTTCATTTATTCGCCAATGATTTCCATTAAAAAATATCATGCTGGCAATGCTGGTCGAAAGTCGAATGAAGATGATTATTAGGGTTGCTTGTCTGCCATGACAGATAAATGTAGATATGAAAGCGTATTTCCAAGTAACATTTAAGGGATGAAAGAACTCTTAAGTATTTTGTGTCCAATATACTGATTTATATACATAAAACAGAAGAAGCCACTGTTTGTGTAAATAAAAGTGTGCATTATAAAGTCAAATTATAAACGGGAGTGCTTACATAGCTTAATTAACGCAGACATTGCAAGCGTTCACATTTAAATCTTACGAATCAATAACAGGAAAATGGGGTTTACGGTAGTGATGTCGTTTGTAGCGATAATGTGTGCGGTCCTCCCAATTGCAGCAGTAGAAGTTAACGATATGATTTTTAATTTGCGAAACCAGCGCAAAGAGTATTACGACAAACCAGGGTAGGTATACATCAATCATTAATACCTCAAAATTAGACAACCGTTCTTTGTTTCTAAATATGCAAATTTCTTTCGGCATAACATGTTCTGACTCGATTTTGTAGATCTGATGATAGCGTATCATTTAAGTTTTCAACGGGTATCATAAATGAAGAGGTAACGCTATACGACATCAGTCGTTTGCATACTGGCAATATGTTGATGGAACAATTTTTTCTAGACACCATCGGGTATTTGTCAAATATATAATAGAAGCACCTGCCAAAAGTACTTAAAAAACCAAAGTGTGTTTGTCCCGCCCAATTTATCATTGAATGAATTAGAGGAGAGGCTTAAAGCTGCATACGGCGTTATTAAGGAGTCAAAGTAACGCCAGAGCTTCTGCTGTATTTCGCCAACTAACATCCCTCCTTTTTACAGAGACATGAATCCAAATTGCCGCGTTTATGCATTACCGAGCCTGTGCTACAGTTCTTTACCTCTCTGCCGTACACCTGAGCGAACTAATTTGCTTTACTTCGCAAATCGTGCCACCCAAAAAGAACGTAGGCTCAAACGAATCAATTACACAACTGAAACAGGTCCAAATATGGAGACCTTCGTTACCGAGTTTCGCCGTAGGCGATCTCTTGACAAAATCGCGAAGGATCGTAAGCTGTTTTTAAAACGCAAATCGTCTATAACACTCGATGATGTTTTCTCGGGCGAAATATCGAGCCAATATCCTCCTACAAGAGAATCAGAAAATCTCCGAAGAATTTGTCGTGACGAATGCGAATTGCTAGAAAATGAATTATGTCAAAAAGAGTATGCAATCGCGAAACGTCACCCCGTTATTGGGCAAAAGCTTCCTCTAGAGGAGTGTCAGAGATTACTACGACACACGGACTGCTCTTCGCTTGGCATTACCATCGACGTAGATCCAGAGCAAGATTGTTACTGGGAGGATGGAACTGGCTATCGTGGCACTTTGGCAGCATCTGCGTCAGGAAAGCCTTGTTTGCGGTGGTCATGGCTAATGAAAGAAATTTCTGATTACCCGGAATTAGCAGGTCAAAACTATTGCAGGTAAATCATACAAAAGAAGTCGATCTTTCTTCATATCCCGACTTATTTGTAGAATAGGAATTAGCTTCAAATGACAACTGGTGAAGTTTATGTAGTAGTTAGCTACTTTATTAAACAGAGAATTATCTGTAGGCTTACATTACCGATCCAGTCAGTACCACAAGAGCAATGAATCTTCTTAACGGACTGCTCTTAATAAAACTTTTCGGAGTTCACCAATTCCCATCAAAAGTTCAGGATAAGGTGGCCTGCTGTACCACGTAACAAGAGGCAGATGTTTTATTTGAAGTAAATGGTGATTTTTTAAGAACCTTCAGATTTGATTAAAAAAAACACATAAAATTTAGAGAAATGTATGAAATCTTTATTTGAGTCGATAGAACGATCTATATAATTCAATGTTTAAAGATGATTTCATGTAAATGTTGGCCGCGGCTGCGCCTCAAATGGTCCAATTTTGGCATACTCTCTCCAACATATCGGCCGGTATCTCACGAATAAATTTTTCAATATTGGCTTCCAGCGCGTCAACCGTTGCGGGCTTGTAACCAATTGACCGGCCCCAAACGTGAAATAAACTGTTCACCGAACTCGCCTCTCAATTGGGCCATTGTTTCGCGTGCTGTGTGGCATGTGGCACCGTCTTGTTAAAACCACATGTCAACCAAGTCCAGCTCTTCCATTTTGGGCCAAAAAAAGCTTGTAATCATCGCACGGTAGCGCTCGCCATTCACAGTAACGTTCCTGCCTTCGTCGTCTTTGAAAAAGTACGGTAAAATAATGCCAGCGGCCCATAATCCATACCAAACAGTGCATTTTTCGGGATGCATTGGCAGTTCTTGCAATGCTTCTGGCTGCTCTTCACACCAAATACGGCAATTTTGATTGTTCACGTATCCCTTCAACCAGAAATGAGCTTCGTCGCTGAACACAATTTTCCGATAAAAAAGTGGATCTTCATCCCACTTTGCCAGCGCCCATTCACCAAAAGTTAGCGGTTGTGGTTGGTCGTGTGGCTTCAGTTCTTGCACCAGCTGTATTTTAAAAGGTTTTACACCCAAATCCTTACGCAAAATTTTCTACGTAGTGGAGTAAAAGAGGCCCAATTGCTGCGAACGGCGCCGAATCGATCGGTCATCAACAACACTGGCGGATACAGCTGCGATATTTTCCTCTGTCCGCACTCTACGTATGCGTGTTGGTGGTTTAATGTCCAATAATGTAAATTTGGTGCGAAATTTAGTCACAATATTCCGAATAGCCTCAGAAGGTCGCCCAAACTGACCATAAAATGGAAGAAGTGCACGATGCACTTTCTTAACCGAGCATGAATTTTGATAATAAAATTCAATAATCTGCAAGCGTTGTTCGATTGTAAGTCGATTCATGGTTAAATTATAGACCAAACTTGACAGTAACATGTTACACGAAAACAGCTGAGCTGCCAAAAACAGTGTTGCCAAAAAGAAAGTTGCTAAAAAATCACCCTTTATATAACTTCATAAATACGTTGATTCAATATATGTGATAATTATTTCATACTATTTAAGTTAGATTTTCATTGAATCTGCACTAATTTCTTACAGTTGTACAAATACACCAGGCATATGTTATTCAACTAACCCCTCAGAAGAAAACCAAACGTTAATTAAAACACGCTTATATTTTTTGATGATTAGGTAATTTAAGTTATTTCATTTCAATAAGGAATCCTGGTAATACTGAAGACCGGCCCTGGTGTTTTGTGGATGATAAATCGATTGAAAAAATCATGGAATTTTGTGATATTCCCAGGTGTGCCGACAGAATATGGCTTTACATCTTTATAACGATTGGCACAATTATGAGCTTTCTTATACTTTATACTGCTATAATATGCTTTAAGCGAAGACGCAACGGCGGCATGACAAACATACAAAATGTAAGAAAACGCTGTGAGACGTATTCGGTACTTAGGATTTTTATAAAGCAATTTGGCTCTTTTTTTTGGAACAGATAAACACCCCTAGTGCTGACAAAAATATTTACGGCAATTCACAAGTGAACTCTTTGCTGGAAATGACACGACTAAATGTTGCCAACGAGCAATCATCGGCCTTTTACCACAACTTAGAGAGAAGTTCACTTTTAAGGGTTCCTCACTACACACTGCAGGATTTGGAATTTGTGGAAGAACTAGGCGAAGGCGCCTTCGGTAAATCGTTTAAGCGTAAAGCGAAATAACTTTAACTATTTGTTGTACCACCGATTTAGGTAAAGTCTACAAGGGCCAGTTAACTCAGTCCAATGGAGAAAAAATTTTTGTGGCTGTAAAAGCACTAAAGGAGAATGCATCGTATAAAACTCAACAAGATTTCAAACGTGAAATAGAACTAATATCTGACCTGAAGCACGATAATATCGTTTGTATTATGGGAGTAGTTTTGAATAAGGAGCCCTACTGCATGCTTTTTGAATACATGTCAAATGGCGACTTGCACGAATTTCTTATGTCGAACTCTCCAAACGAGAATAAGTCATTGTCGCAGCTGGAGTTCCTTAAAATTTCCTTACAAATAAGTGAAGGCATGGAGTACTTATCCGGTCACCATTATGTTCATCGGGATTTGGCCGCGCGTAATTGTTTAGTAGGTGATAATTTTACTGTCAAGATTTCAGATTTTGGGCTTTCTAGGGACATATATAGCTCTGACTACTATCGGTATGTACATTTTATTATATAATTATTATATAATTATTTGTAATAAATTTCCTACAGTGTGCAGTCGAAATCATTGTTGCCCGTCCGTTGGATGCCTTCCGAATCTATTTTATATGGGAAATTTACAACCGAAAGCGATGTTTGGTCTTTCGGCGTAGTCTTGTGGGAGATATACAGCTACGGCATGCAGGTGTGATTATCAATTGTACACAGCTTTTGAACCCAAAATTACATAAACAATTTAAACCATTAACAGCCCTATTACGGCCACAGTAATCAGGAAGTTATAAATTTGGTGCGATCGCGACAGCTATTACCCTGTCCAGAAGCGTGTCCCACCGCTGTTTATTCTCTAATGATAGAATGTTGGCATGAACAATCTGTAAGAAGACCGTCATTTTCTGAAATAACACATCGTTTAAAGATTTGGTATCAAGGACATGTAAAACTCAACTCAACCTCAACTCAACTACTCACGTAATTTCCAGCGGGACATTTAATCTCAATTTAAAAACATGTTTGCATGGTTACTTTATAAGTAATTGTTGAAAAATGTATTTATAAATATATGAGTAATGGGTTTAAACAAAACATTTACCTTGCATTAACAACCATTGTGTAAACTTCTGACAAAAATAAGCATCACTAAAATAGCAATTCCAATTCGTATACATATTAGCGTTTTATACTACTTATCTTAAAAAAGTTCTTGAAAATAAAAATTCATAACAATCACGGTTCAAGTTACTTGTAGTTTTGGATTCTTACGTAGAGGCTCAAAGGATAGGGTTATTTTGGCAGTGCAATACAGCAACTTTCAGTCAATGAAAAATATATGAAACACTTAGTATAAGTGCGACAATGTCAATTACCTGTGACTCTCGACGGAAAGGACAGCTGTCAACGGCCTTCTTGCATTCTTTCTCGTCTTGTTCGACCTCCGCATTCTTTTTTGCCGAGACATTTGGAAAAGCGACTTCATTTCGACCTATGTCTGTATTCAATCGGAGGTCTTCTTTGGTGCTATAGTGCGACGCAGCGATTTGGTCATCCAAGGACATTTTCGGCACTTTAGCTGTGTTAATTTGTTCAGCCTTTTCTATTATCTTCCGTTTTAATACATTTAAACTATTTCCTGAAAATTTATGTTAATATGACTCTAAAAATAATTTGTGATAGTTTTACCATCGATTTTTGCTTTATTGAAAGCGAATGGGCTGCTTGCCAGACTTTTCAATACGCTATTGAAGAGGTTTCCGATATCGCGACTAACTTCTTGCTCACGCTCCAAAAACTTTATTATTGATGAATTAGTTCGGTAAAAAACTTCCAAAGCCTCCACAGACAACGTTGTTGGGTTGCTATGATTAATTTTTATAGGGTATGTAGCATTACTGTCATAGAGGTAGTTAGCAGCCTGAAATTATATTGAACCATAGTTATTCATGTACTTAACAGTGGGTGTTCGATGCGAGATCAAAGTGTGACTCTTGTCAATGCAAAATACTTCATTTTTTTAAATCTACAATCAAATTTTCATAAAAATTTAAATTGAATTGGTAACATAACTACCCTGCAAGACATGACTGATGGGAATTTCAACACATTCAAACAATTTTCATTTAAACCAACACTAATGCATAGTTTTTTCAAAATTTCCCTCAAATTTTGGGACTTTTTTTTGTCGGTTGGAAAAAAATACATTCGATTGTATTCATTGCGACCATAAAATTACATATGCGAGAACGAGATAGCTGATGTAGCCAATGTACGACACGTTTACAGCGTTGCCATAAAAATATATTTTCTATTTTTCAAAATCCCTAAACGAAAACTTCATAGTCGCATAATCTCAGCAGGCTGCAATATCTTAACAAATGACATTGTATTACAATAAAATTCTGTAAGTATCAAAATATATGGATTAGGTACGTCTTGAAGTTGTACAAAATTAACAAAATAACCGGAGTCGAAAAATCCCTAAATAATCAAAATTCCGAAATGGGGTAAACAATTTCAATATTCACAAAAATTCGAACTGGCAACACTGACTTGCCAATTTACAAAAATCCAAAAGAATTGTGTGAATTGTGTGCTAATTTACAAAAAGCTATACGAATTTTGTGAAGTTTCGTGAATTATTATTAAAAGTTGGCAAAAAGTGCACTGAGTGAACTGAAATTAAACCGCAGATAAGTATTACCATTTAAGAAGATGAATAAAAGGACAATTCAAAACCGCTTGAGCAACGAGAAACGGATTTTCAAATCTAACGTTGAAAAATATCGCAAATTGGAGAAAGCTGCTCAGGCGGAGGAATGTCCAACACGTTTTGTTGATAGTGATTTAAGTGATTTAAGCAATTTAAGTGATTTAAACGAAATCGATGGTGTGTCTTCAAGTGATTTCCATGAAATTGATGGTGTGTCTGAGGGAAGTGCATCCAGTGATGCTTTGCCCGCAGATGTAAGTTTCTCCGACGCTAGGGCCACAGAGACCAGCAGAAAACGTGAAGAAATTAAGTCTTGGGCAATCCGAAACAACGTTTCCCAAAACGCTGTTGATGATTTGCTGCAAACGTTACAGAGAATAGGAGTTAGCGGCTTGCCGATTTCGGCAAAAACCCTTTTCAACACTAACCGTCAGAAGGTTAATGTTACAAGTATTCCAAGTGGTGAATTTTTGTATATAGGAATACAGAAATATTTTCTTTCCAACTCCTTTGAGTTTTTAGAGAAAAAATCAGAAGTTTTAATCGATGTAGGTGTTGATGGTTTAAAGTTATTTAATAGCTCCAATAGAGTCTTGTGGCCTATCATTGGTGCCCTTGTCGATTTCCCCAAAGTTAGTCCTTTTATGATTGCTTGTTTTTCAGGATTAAAGAAGCCGGAAAACATTAATGATTTTTTAAGAGATTTTTGTGCAGAAGTAAACGTTTTGAGAGAAAATGGTGTTAAAGTAGGTTTGAATCAGGCTTTAGTGAAATTTAATGTTAGACTTTTTTCTTGTGATTCTCCGGCTCGAGCGTTTGTGACAGGTGTTCAGTCACATAATGGGAAAAATTGTTGCCCTAAATGTTGCCAGGAAGGAAAATATTTAGACAGGAGGGTTTGTTTTTCTACGAAAGTAGGCGGTTTAAGAACGGATGAATCATTTAAATTGAGAACTGATCCTTCTCACCATAGTCTTCCCTTTAAAGTGCATACAAGTGTTTTAGAAGAAGCTAATTTTGGAATGGTTTCGCAGTTTCCACTCGACTGCATGCATTTGGTTGACCTGGGGGTAGTTAGAAAATTGTTAAAGTTGCTTATTAAGAGAGGTAACGTTAGGAAAATGAATGAAAACATTAGTTTAATTGGAAATTGTATCCCTTCAGAATTTGTTCGCAGGTCTAGAAGCTTAGAGGAAGTTAATAATTGGAAGTCGACAGAATTTAGACAATTTTTGCTTTATACGGGAATATTTATCTTAAAAGATTGTATAAGTAGCGATTTGTATTACCATTTTCTGTTGTTACATTCAGGTATTCGTCTTCTATCTAGTGACAGAACATGTAGAGGCTGAGGTTGCCAAACAAATTTTAGAAGATTTTGTAGAAAGTTTTGGTTCATTATATGGTGAAGAATTAGTCAGTTTTAATGTTCACGGTTTACTTCATTTATCTGAATGTGTAAAACAATATGGCCCGTTAGATAGTTTTTCTGCATATAAATTCGAGAATTATATGCAATTTATAAAGAAGATTGTCAATAAACCTAATAAAATTTTGCAACAGATATTTTTAAGACTTGAGGAAAGACAAGGTAGGGTCGATGAGACATTGCAATTAGGATCCTTCCAATTAAGTGACAAAAAAGAAAAGGATTGTTTTTGTTTTTGTAAAAACGAAGGTCCTGTAAAAGTAGTAAAAATAGTAAAAGGGCCTGAGTGTGATAGAATTATTTGCTCAGTTTTAAAAAAAACTGAGAATTTCTTTGAGCAGCCTTTAGAGTCATTCCCTGGACTTGGCATAGTTGTTGCCAGCAAATTAAGTCCCGAAACTATAGAACTAAGTATGGCAGATGTTGAATATAAGTACTTTTATATATCTTATGGAAACAAGTGCCTACTTATACCTCTCTTGCACCATCTTTTTCATGAATTTCATAATTAAATCACATATAAATTCATAATCACAATCACAATTCATAATCACAATATATTCGAATAATGTAAATATTTTAATTAGAAAATTGGAAAATTGAAATGGATTCCAGCATTGAGGATCTACTGGAGGATTCGTGCGATTTGCTGACACCAGAGCAAAACGGTAAGCATAACATTACACTAGGCAACAATTATGCAAGTTAACCCTCAAGGACATTTTTATATAGGTGCGCTAACAATCTACCTACATCACTTTTGTGCATGTTTTGTTTAAGTGCACCAAATCATGTGCATTGAAGGTAAATGCAGCTAAACGGATTGTACTGCATATAAAAAATTACCGGCCGAAAAGCGTTTAGATTTATCACAATTATTATAGACTTATTAAAATTATAATTAGAAAATTTTATTTCTATTTTCAGAAAAATTTATGACCTTACAAAGAAAACAATTTTCTACGGGAGAGTTTAACAAAATCCCTTTAAAAAAAAGGATAATTGAAGAAGACTCAACTCCAATTGAAAGTAAATAATTTTAAATTAATTCAAGAAATTTGTAGCCAAAAACATATACCACTTTATATTATATGATTCCTTTTGTTACAGAAGCACTGGACCTACTGCAAGAAATTTTAAGTAATCAAAAAGAACTCAAGGATAACCAAAGGAAATTAAATGAGCGCCTTGATAAAATTGAGCTTAATGTAAGTAATTTTATTTATCAATATCTGTCCGTCTGTCCGAACCACAAAGCTGTAATCCGAACCGCAAATATTACAGCTTTGTGGTTCGCACGATAGCGGTACAGATATTGGTGGTGTTCCAACTAAGAACTAATTACTTAATTATCTGGCCTTAACAACCCGTTACCGGGTTACGGCCTGAAGCTAAAGCTCTCTCCAGGCGACTCTGCTTTGCGCGCGCCTTCTCCAGTTTGGCACACCAAATGAAGTTATGGCCTCCTCAGCTTGGTCATTCCACCGGAGACACGGCCTCCCTCTTAACCCTTTGTGCAGGGTATGAATAAGTCGGTCACAACCGACTGAAACATTCTTACTTGTTTTTTAAATTACACATATCATAAATTTTTTAATACAAATATATTGTTCAACAGATGGTGGACAGGAGCGAGGTGCTGGCACAGAGCAAGATAATGCGCGAGTGCAAAGTAGCAGTGCAACATATTGAGAAATCGGTTTGCCGCATGACGGGAGAGGTCGTGGACAAAACCACTCAAAAAATTGCCAGCACGCTTCCCTTCAACACATTGGCTGATCTTGTTGATACAGAAGATCAAATCAAGAATATGCCAGAATATGCCAGTGCAATGGTAATTGAGTATGGCTTTAAATTTGTTTTTATTTCCTGGTTTACTTTCATTGATAGAACCAGTACTTGCACAAGCTGAAGGGAGCGTCTGAAGACGTCGGCAGCGCCATGCGGCAAGTATTCACGGACGAGCTACTAGACCTCTTCAACTGGGAAGGCAAATGTGGGAAAAGGTCAATGGCACAATTGTCGACGGTGGAAATATTACGTGGTATGATAAAAATAACTATGCAATATTCCATTTAAGTCTAATTAATTCTGAGCTTTTTATTTCATTTAGATGTCTACAGCGCACAAGGGTTGGCTCAATTTGAAAAAAATGTCAAAAAGGCCGTTGACCTGAGCCACCATCGGCACAATCAAAAAAAATACCACAAAAAAATAAAAAATGACATTAAAAAGGATATTGTTTAAAAAAATGTACATTACATACCACATATGTACATTACATTACATATATAATACATACATTCAATCAAAAAAAAAATAACAAAACTTGTATCTACAAAAAATGTTCATTCATGTTCTTGTTTATGTTGACATTCATTCATTATATTATACGTGCATACATTACATTATATATATATTTCATTCATTACAAATTCATTACAAAAATAACCAATAATATTGTTAAATAAGTATTTCATTTATTCATTGCAGTATTCAGGGTTCATTCAGTATTTCAATTTATTCATGTTCATGTTATATATATATTTCGTTCATTAAAAAAATAACAAATAATATAGTTAAAAAGAGTATTTAATTTATTCAAACTTGTTTTATTTTTAATTATTGCCGAAAAACAGTTCCATCAGAACTGATTGTAAAGGCATCAGACCTGACTAATCAGTTCTGACCGAATTCAGGTCAGAGCTGATTAATCAGGACTGATTGTAAAAGCATCAGACCTGACTGATCAGTTGTGACCGAATTCAGGTCAGAGCTGATTTAAGTGAGCAGGACAACTATACATTTCATTAGGTATTGTAAACCTGTGTGTTAGAATGTGATGCAAAATCACACGTACACAAAATTTCCCATCAGATTTTTCACTGGGCTCTTCAGAAACTGATGAGAAATCTGACTGAATTCCCATCACATATTCCGATCAGATGACTAGTCATATGACTGGAAGTGTTCTTGCAGGGTAATTTATTTATTTATTGTTGTATCGAAATCGTAATGAAATATCTCTAAAGTATGAAATTTATGCGTCCACCTGAAAATGTATGGACTGGTTAAAAAAGTTGTAAACGAAAGTTATAACTGTTTGCTTTTTCTATCACTTAAAAATTAAATATGTATGTAAAAAAATGTACTTTTAAACTTTTTATGAAATATATATATATGTATATTCAACGAAATCGTACGAATCGTTACATAAGTTGAATTCGCTCGATGTAATTATATATATCTATATTATATATATATACAAATATTCCAGCTATATATATATTATATATATATACAAATATTCCATTACATCGAGCGAATTCAACGTATGTAACGATTCGTACGATTTCGTTGAAAATCGCGTAATTACGTAAATGATGAAATTAGCCCGATTTTTATGAATTAAAGTATTTTTGTTCAAAAATTGTTTACAGATTTCAAAACCAAAGTAAGAAACCAGATATTATGTTTTTTAATAAAAAGTTTTAATTTTCAGGAACCCCGTCCATTAACGTTTTTATGGTAGTGTCCGACACCCTCATAGCTGATGAAGACCACTTTCTCTTAAAGTCTTGAAGGGCTTTGGCGACTTTCTTGGTTACCTTCATCTCCCTTTTTATCAGGTGTACAACTTTGCTTCCGCCGTTTCCCGATAGGTGGCTGTACCGGCTGAGGCTGGTTGAAATACATAGATGGTAATGCCTTTAAAGTGAGTGTGGACAGTGCCTAACGAATTGTCATCGCCGTTTCAGTGGCAGTTGTTCTTGTTTTCGTATTATTCACGCTCGAAAATGGTCGTTTATGTGCCCAATTCTCGCCATTTGCGGGAAGTTTTACTTTTCTGTTACAATTCGCAAAAAAATGCAGCTGAAGCGCATCGAATGCTCTCAGAAACTTACGGTGATGCTGCTCTGAGTGAAAGAACGTGTCGGGAGTGGTTTCAACGTTTTAAAAATGGTGATTTCGATGTCGAAGACAAACATGGTGGTGGAAGAGAAAAAACCTTCAAAGATGAACAACTAGAAGCATTGCTTGATGAAGATTCGTGCCAAACCCAAGAAGAGCTTGCCGAATCGTTGGGAGTGAGTCAGCAAGCCATTTCAAAACGTCTCAAGGCCCTGGGCATGATTCAGAAAGAAGGAAACTGGGTGCCGTACGAGTTGAAACCGAGGGACATCGAGCGCCGTCTATTTGTATGTGAGCAACTGCTTCAAAGACAAAATCGTAAGGGGTTTTTACATCGAATCGTAACCGGTGATGAAAAGTGGGTTCGATACGATAATCCTAAACGCAGAAAATCATGGGGAAAGCCCGGGCATGCTTCTTCGTCGACGGCAAAACCGAATATTCACGGCGCCAAGGTTATGATTTGTATTTGGTGGGATCAGCTCGGTGTGATTTACTACGAGCTCTTAAAACCGGGTGAAACCATCACAGGAGATCGCTACCGAACGCAACTGATGCGCCTTAGTCGCGCGCTAAAAGAAAAGCGGCCACAATATCAAGAGCGACATGACAAAGTCATCCTCCAACACGACAATGCTCGGCCTCACGTCGCAAAAGCGGTCAAAAAGTACCTGGAAACGCTGAAATGGGAAGTCTTGCCCCACCCGCCGTATTCCCCAGATGTCGCCCCTTCTGACTTCCACCTATTCCGTTCGATGGCACACGGCCTGGCAGATCAACATTTTCAATCCTTCGAAGAATTGGAAAAATGGATTGCTTCATGGATAGCGTCAAAAGAGGACTCCTTTTTTCGAGCCGGGATCCGAAAATTGCCGGAAAGATGGGAGAAAGTTGTCGCTAGCGACGGACAATACTTTGAATAATACATCTGTAAGCATTTTTTCGCAATAAAGCTTTTAATTTTGGAAAAAAACGGCGGAAGCAAAGTTGTACACCTGATACTAATGCCCAGTATCTTAGTTCTTCAATATCTTAGTTCTGGACAGTTAGGTGGATTGGCTTCTCTAGGTACCAAAATCACTTTATTTCGTTGGAACCACTCTAAAGCTGTTTTGCTGTAGTGACATGAAGCGAGGTCAGACCAAAAAAACGGGGACACTTCATGTTGGCTTAAAAAAGGGAGCAATCTCTTTTGCAAACATTCCTTGACATATATTTCGCTGTTGATTGTACCCGATGTAAGGAATGAGCTGCTCCTTTTGCCACAACTGCAGCTAGCCTGCCAAACAAGGAATTAAGATGGGAATTTTTTCACTTTTTTGGACTTGAATTTTTCAGAAACATTTCCTCGAGAATCGGCTGTATAAAATTCCTGCCCAGGTAGCTGGGAAAAGTCCGCTAAAACATACGTTTTGTCATCCATTATGCAGCATTCGAATTTCTTTACAAAATCTTGCGCCAGGTTTTTAGCTCGTTGTTTTGCGGTTTCATTCTTGACGGCGTTTCGGTCTGGAACTTTCTGCACCTTGTACGTCTTCAGCCCAGCTTCCTTCTTAATTCTGCGCACGAAAGATTCTGAGCAGTCAGCCTTCCTCGCCAATTTCCTTCCCGAAATGCTTGGATCCTTCTTCAGAATGGTCACAACGTTCTTCTCCTTTTCATGATCATGTGGCCCCTTATTTTTACCAAAACCTTTCTTCCGATCAATACGCAGGTCCTCCTTAAAGCGTTTAATAACACGAGAAATGGTTTTAGGGTTAGCTCCTACCTCTTTGGCAATTTTTTTAAAAGACCACTGAGGTTGCTTTTGAAAAATTGTAATGATGTTTTTTCGCACTTCCACTTCGCTTGCTATTTTCGCGTTAAATAAATTTGTATTGAGTCTAACGGACGCATTATCGCCGTAATATTGCAGGTTGGCTTTTCAGTTGTACAGAACGGTTGTGAAATGTTATCTATTTTATATATCTATCTCTATAAATTTACAGGGTCCTCATAAATTCCTTGTCCAATATTCTACTCCCACATTTTCATTTTGAGGCCACACAAAGTTCGTACATGTATAGAGGCATTCCCGGAGTGTTGGTCTTAGTAAAAAAGACTTTCCTCAAACTTTGGAAAAACCAGCTTAGACTAGTTACCGGGCTGTTATCCGGACACTGCAGACTGAGGAAACATTTGCATACAATCGGGCTAGAACAGGTAAGCGTCTGTCCTCTAAAATTGTAGGGGGCACAATAGATCATCTCTGGTCTCAGTGCAAATACCCCTTTCTAAATATAATCTAATCTAAAAAAGACTGACTAAGCCTACTGCAAATCTACACCTATATTTCTGTTCTGGATTTAGCTGCTTGGCAAACTCCACCCGAAAAGCTTTTGCTTGGCAAAATTTCTTGCTCCTCAATAAATTCAATAATAACACTGTGCAAGTCGAAAATTCAGACATGGGGGGGGGACCTTCAGAGGACTTTTCTATAGGTATACTGAGTTGAGATCCACAAGCCGTTTGGCTGGATTGACTCTAGTTTAAGAGAAATCCGACTTTGAAGTTTGCTCATTTTAGTCGAGTTCGTCGCTTAAGTCTTCGAACGTTTAACCCTCCATTACTATCGTTGGGGTGGAATCCACCCTTTGAGTTCAATTTCTTAGTAAAATATAGATTTTTTACCAAATCCAACATAAAGTTATAATGTAATCCACATTTGCATATTTCTGAAGGTTTTAGAGTACATTGCAGTTGCATAAATAAAGCTGATGCTTTTATACAATTGTTTTAAAAAGTCACTGGGTGTGTTACACCCTACGATAGTAGTGGCGTTATAAAATTGCTGGATGCTTAACACCGATTGTTAGTAATGAAGTTGTATTTTTTATAAAATACATTTATATATTTTTATTCACTTTTTGGCGACAATTTTTTTAAATAACGTATAGACCATTTACTTAGTAGAAAATCATTAAAAATTATGCTCTAGGATCAGTAACAAAATTTGTATAACATTAAATTTTTCATATCTTGAATTAAAAAGTTAGAAGGACGAAATTCAAGGATGTAGTAGTGTACATATTAGTCCTTGTTTAAATCGATTCGTCGCGGAGCGGGAGAAATAAATAAGCGGGGGGTTTCGTGTTTAGATGTGGTCTTTATTCGTCGGGATGCGAATAACGAGTGACAAAGAATACAATAAACATTAAACGATACAAACGGCCGAAGCCGGGGAGCAGAAAATAGGGGGAAACATGAGTACAAAAGGACAAGGAAAGGAAGGGATTAGCGGTGGGATCGACAGATCACTGAACAACCACAGCACTCATTTAGCCATCGCGGCCGCCATTGCAGAGTGCAATTGATGTATAGTGTCCGGGTGGAGAGTTGCCGAGACGCGGCTGAGGTCTGGCTGGTGGTGTTGCGGCTCACGGCTGGCTGGCTGTGGGTGCGCTTCGGGGTGCGCCGATAACCTCTTTGCAGGGGATGATCGGTCCGTGCGGGGCAGTCTAGGAGGCACCTGCTGCGATGGTCGGCTGATCTGCAAAAATGTTAGATGTCAGAGGATTAAAAATTAAAATATGGACATCGTGTGAATGGGAAAAAGAGCAGAGTTTGCATAAGCTACAGCCGAGGGAATATGAAAAAATACATATAAAAATTGGCCAAGTTGCCATTTATTTTTCCAAGTGTGGGAGAATTTTTGGAGCGAATTTGGAGAATTTTAGGTGCACGTAGGGCTCGAGAGAAGCAGGAGAACCGAGCGAGAATGTCGGTTTGCTCTTCGAGAGGGTGGTGGCAGTCAACCGCTCTTTGATCCGGAATTGGAACTGTTTGAGCAGGACCGTTTGGCTCAGCATCGAAGAATTGCTGGAGCCGTTCCACCCAAGAGGGAGATCTTATAGATCTTGGAGTTTATACCCGATCAGTCCGACGTCTGCGGGATTTGCAGCGCTTGGAGCAAGTCGCACTGGAGTGGCAACTGTCCTCTTTTCGGACCCGGGATGGAGGAGGTGTAATGAGGAATTGCGAGGGATTGCAATTTCCGTCAGTTGTTGGGAGTGTGGAACGAGTGGCGTGAAGCCAACGCTCTTGTCGAACCCTTTTTCTCTGTCTCATTAGAGGCGAAAGCCATCCTGCGGGGTCGAAATGGTTGGCAACGAAGGGGGGAATTTGCCGGTTTGGGAATGAGTTTGCAGGAGTGGTGAGTTCAGAGTGATTTTCCATTATTTCCTGGGGTGGAAACCCTACGGGATTGAGGGCGGCAATCACTTGCGAAAGGGCTTTCTTTAGGGCGGGAAGGTTATTTCGAAGGGCGGTACCAGTATGCATATGGCGATTTCGTACCTCAGTGGCACATGTCAAATGCGATGGAGGGGGTACTGGACCGCTTAATACCCAACCGAATACTGTATGCTGAGCAAGTAAGCTGCCACATACATTTCGGTGGATACCTTCGAGCATGATCTGCGGGATGAGATCACTGCCAATCACTATATCGATCTGCGCTGTCTCGAAGGGGTTTGGATCAGCGAGATCTAGCATGGCAAAATTTTGCAAATTGGGAGGGTTTATATTGGAAGATGGGAGCAATTTCGTAAGCTCTTGGAGCACGATTGCTTGCACGGAGAGTTTCGTGCTGGTTTGGGGGACTGCCAATGTCAAGAAGCATGTATGATTGGCATTTTGCACAATCTGACCGCCCATGCCCGAGATTTGGAAGGGGGATTTCTCGATTGGCAATTTGAGGCGTTTCTGGATCTTCGAAGAAATGAAGGTACGCTGAGAGGCTTGGTCGATCAACGCTCGAACTTTAAACAACTTTCCTGCGTGCTCAATAGACACCAGTGCCGTAGGCAGAAGGTATTGGGTGCCATTAATGGAGTGGAGGGCTTGTACTTGGGGCGTACTTTGCCTGGAAGATGTGTGGGGTTGCGCATCCGAAAGGGGGGAATGAGTTGCAGAGTTGTTGTGCGTTCGTTTTGGAGCTGTTGCGACCTGTGTTGTGGTCGAATGTGACCGATTAGGAGATTGAGAGGGTTGCGCATTGCCTGTGGGGAAATGAAGCAGGGAATGATGCTTCCTTTGGCAATATACGCACGTAAAATTGCTTGTACAATCCTCAAGAAGGTGAGATGTAGCAAGACAATTTACGCAGAGATTGTGCTTCTTAACATATTTAAGTCGACTCTGGGGGTGAGTCTTTTGAAGCTCTGGCAAGTCCGTATGGAATGGTTTGCGTTGCAGAGTTTGCAAGCGAAGTCCCTTTTCACTTGAGTGTGATAGTTTAGGGATTTGTGTGGCCGATTTGGGAGGACATGGGAAGTCGAAGGTTGAGGTTTCGGCTTAGAAGAGCGAATATTTTGCAGCCGTTCAAGTACCTCATATCTGCCGGTCAGGAACTCATCCATTTGCGACCAGGGTGGCAGATCCTTCCGGGATGTCAATGATTGCTCCCATAGAGCAAGTGTCTCTTGGGGCAATTTGGTACAACATATGTAAACCAATAGCGGATCCCAATTGTCAGTGTCTACGGCCTGAGTATTTAGAACAGACAGACAATTGTTTATTGTGTTTTGGATCCGCTGTAGCGCCTCACTATTTTCAGTGTGGGCAGGAGCGATATTCAAAAGGGATCGGATTTGAGTATCAACGAGTATGCGTTTATTTTCGTAACGGGATTTTAGAGCTTCCCACGCGATTCCGAAATTCTCATCGGTTAATGCATGCTTTACAATAGCACCGGCTTTACCTTGCGTTTTGTATCGGAGGTGATACAATTTTTGGGCTGGAGTGAGCTGGGGGTGGTTGATGTAAACTGCCGTAAACATGTCCCGGAAGGACGGCCACTGCTCATAGCCCCCGAAAAATGTTTCGGTATCACAAGGTGGAACTTGTAGGCAAATGTAGGGGGTATTTGCTGGTTCTAGGAATCGAACCGGTTCCATATGCGCAGCGGGCTGGGGGGACTGAGTTTGGAGCATCTCAATGATGTCCAACATCTGAGCCATGCACAACTCGTACTGGTCTGTGCAGGCGTCAATCTTTTGCCTAGCCGACTCTTTGAAACCGTCGGGCTGGCTATTGTCTTCACCAATGAAAACTGCCTCATGTGCGCACAAAAGCCTCTCCCATTGGGCTTGCAAATTTTTTTGCTTAATTTGGACCAGGGATTTGGTCCAATCCTCAATGGGAGCCGATGAAAATTTTGTGCATAATTGCACGAGTCTATCGGACTCGAAAATAAATTTTGCAACACTAGGATCGGTTGCTTTGGGACTAGATAGTTTGGAGCGAGTGTTTGGTGGCTCCCGAGTGACAGGAACTGTCAAACGTGCACTGGCTGACTTTGGGTATCTGGAGGAAGGAGTCTCCATTGTGACTAGTTGGCGTTTAGGGGAACGCTCAGCAGGCATTTTGTTTAAAAAAGCTCGACAAAGAGTTAAAAGTTTGAATAAATATAAGTGAAGAGTATTAGAAAGTAGACGTGTAGTCTAACCGCGTCCGCGCGAACGATGTTTGAGAATGGGAAGAGTTGAAAATGGGAAAATTCGTTGAAACGAATTTGTATATTTGTCGAGCAAAAAAGTTTACACAAGTGTATGTAAACGTGTAGGGAAATATATATGTATATGGGAAACAAGTAAATTTTTTGTAAATGGGAATGGGTAATAAATAGAAATGTGTATGTATGTGGGAATTGGGAAATTTGTGTATAAGTATGTGTTTTGGGAAAGGATGTACAAATAAATATTATGCAACAAATTTTATATGTGTAGCCAAATGTGTATGAAATTTTGTCTTTATTTGTGAAAAAGTGAATTTTATTTGTATGTGATCACGTGAATACGTAGGTGTATGTGTGTATATATATTTGTGTATAAATATATATATTTGAATATATATATGTATGTGTATGAGTATAAATGTATGTGAAAAAGAAAATAAATATGTATGGGTATGTGTATACGTGTATGTCAAAATATATTTTTGAATGTATTTGTTAGTACTAGTACACTAAACTGTGTTTGATTGTATAAGGGAGAAAACAATTTTTTTTTTTTAAATTTTGTGCACAGGTGGGATGTCTTTGTCCCCCTGTATATATGTAAAGTGTATGCGCAGTCGTATACAAGTGTATGTATGTATATATATGCACGACTGACAATTTTCAAATTTGTGTAGTGAAAATGAGCAACTTGTCCCACTGTGTATGCTTTGTGCTTTATTATGTATATTTACGTATATGCACTTGGGCCAAGCAGCGGGATTGCGTGCTGCCAAGTGCGTGCGAATATAGCACAAAGGGAAATGCGGAAATGGGTGCAAGTTAAAGATTGGGAGATCAGCAGCTGGAGTGCTTGCTGCTGATCTGAAATATGCACAAAGCAAAATTTGGGGGAATGTGTGCAAATTAGAAAAAAAGTGGGAAGCAGGCTGCAGCGGGAGGTTTTGCTGCTTTGCCTGCGTAGGTAGCACAAAGGAGAATGTGCAAACAGAAAGCGCAAAAGTATGTGCAGTAGCGGGAATGCGTACTGCACTGCGCTATTTTGTATGTGTACAGAGAAATGTACACGACAAACGGACAGTGGCGGAGTACCAGTGTATAATATTTTGACTGGATTTTTGGGAATGGGAATATTCTAAATATGTTTTGTGTTAGTGTATGTGTATGTAATATTTGTTAATTTTTAATAAACAATTTTTGGGCTTATCTTAGTGGGCCCAGTGCCCGAGTATGGGGATCTCCTCTATGTGGTGTGTGTCGTCTGTCCGCTGTTTGTGTGCTGCTATGTTGTTGGCTGTTGTTGTTTGCCGTTGTTTGCTGCCCTCTTCTTCTGCTTTGTGTTGTGGGTGTGTTTGTTGTTGGATTGTGTTCTGCTGCCCTTCTTTTAAGTGTCTAATGTGGTTGGAGTTTGTTTTTGTTTTAACATTTGCTATTTTGTTTTCTGTGATTAGTTTATTTGTGCACTGTCTTCTGTTTAATTGTTACTTGCACTTTTTTTGTTTTTAATTTTTGAAATTTGTGCACTGTTTAGTTATTGTAGGTACACTTTTTAGTTTTTGTACACTTTTCTTGTGATTAGCTATGTTCTCACTATGCATTTCGTTTTTTGTTGTGAGTGTCTTCTGTCTCTTTTCAC